>ML976686.1:16202-90856 GCA_010015655.1 Bimuria novae-zelandiae CBS 107.79
TTGGCTGACTATATATATAACGAAATTGCCTCCTTCTTCTATACTATTACCTCTATCCGCTGCTGGAATGGCAACACCAGCCATATATAATATACCACTAACTCGCCCACCTCGCGCGGCAAATACTAGTAAATAATCTTAATATTACTACTAATAGCATACCCTTTATAGTATCTTATTATAAATACTACCTTACTATCCTCGACAAATATATTGCGGTGGCCCCCTTTAACTATGTTACTGTGCCGGATGCTCAGGATCTCGGGCCCTCTAACCGGCTACCCGCCCGTAATATGTATTAACGCGATTAACTTCTCCCTAAATATAACTACTTAGTCTATATACTACCTAACCTTTTACTAGTTAACGCCCGAACGGGTGCCTAGCTTTATAAACTAGTCCCTAATCTAGGCATCCTAGTTAACCCGCTTATATAACTACTACTCCTTATCCACGGGCATGCGGGTGCGCTAGTCTTTTAAAAAATTCTACCCTAGTTACTTATTAGTTAGATTATCGCGCAAACTCTTTTATGGGATACTAGGGACGGGCTTAGTAAACGGGCCGTTACTAAATAATAAATCCTCTATTAATAACTACTAACTCTCCTCCCTTAACCCGTGCACCATGCTGTGGAACTAGGCTATAGTAAACTATAGCTCCTTATATAATAACTCGTCCTGCCCTACCCACTCTACATGGCCGCGTAACGTTATATTGTAATGGATCTTTAGCCTGTACGTCCGTAAATCCAATATTCACTATATGGGGCTGTGGCTATCGCGTACTATAAACCTGTTTATTATCTACTAGACCTACTATAAACACCCTTTTAATTGGCCTTATTACTAGATGCTATCCTCATTGCTTTTATATACGCTATCGCTGTCTATATTATCTCCTATAAATATATTTAATAATTCCAACGCCTGCTACACTACTATAAACTAGGTAACCTTAATAATAGCTAATAAAATAGGCGGGTACTATTTGGCGCCCTTCTACCTATCTTCCTTTACCCTTAATATGGCTAATACACACACTAACGGGCTGTTATACTCTTTATAAGTAATAAACTAGCTTAATAATATAATACAAAACGCCAAACACGATTTTTTAATACTTAATAACGCTTTACGCTCGCCTATAATTTTAGCCTTTTCTACCTCCTACTTGGCCTCTATCTTTCCTACCGCACTATCTACGTCGTCTATTATTACCTTATCTATACTATTGTCTCTATTTCTTATCTCTTTTATCTCTTTCTCCTCTTTCTCCTCTTCCTCCTCTGCCGCTCCTTCTATTGCCTTTACTAACACCTCCCACGCCTCGCGCTATTACTAGGTAAACTAATACGTAGGGCTCTTCTACGCGTGCGCTTACTACGTCTGCTAAAAAAATATTAATATCTACTTCTACGACTAGGCATAGTTACTAACCACCTTTTTATCTATATATGGCTATAATAGCGTGAACCGCGTTTAGTACTTCTTTATCTAGATTACTTCTAATCGCACGAATATCCCCATGCGGTAGATAACGGACGCCTGGCTAAACTACGCTAACCTATCTATAGCCTCTTATATAGCGGTCGCTACGGGCTCCTCTTTAGCTTTAGGCTCTTTTACGCTCGCTAATAATTTAGGCCACTTTATACCTACTAAATATAGTATTTACCTAGTCTACTCTAGTTACGGGTTCACCTTGTCTCGCGTGTTGTCCTGGATTATTATCTTAGCCCGCTTCTACACGTTAGCCTACGCCTTATTTATGTTCCTGCCAACGCTTGCCCACCCGGCCTCGCCGTCCACGGGTTCGGGGGTGGGTTTAGGTTAGTGGACCTCGAAATACTACGAACCGGCGCCCTAGGCTAATAATCGTTAGTAATAGACGCGCCTCTAACCCTAATTACTACGTAACTATATACTTTACTTTTCTAATTAACGTAGATGGCCACTTCTACCTGCTAGTAACTAACTATAAACATGGCGCCAATAGTTCTTTATAACGCGGAAACTTCGAATAATCTAACAACACTAGCCTGGGGCTAATTAGCACATTAATCCGTCTGTGTATACTAGTAACTGGCTAATAAGTTTAATACTCTAACTAGGCACCTCTAGCTCGCTAGCATACTAGAGTAAACTAGTCTAGCTACTAAGCTTATTTACTACTAACTACGCTCGCGTGCGCCCAACACCCTAATAAATCTACTATAAATAGTTACTTACCTAGCTAGGCTAAACCCCGTACCTGCACTCTTTACATATCGCTAATAAATACTTAGGTAAATGTTTAAAATACTCGCTTATAATACTACTCTTTACTATAATAGCGGGCTCAACGCTGCTACGAGTGGGTTTTAATAATAGGTCCCTATCGCACTATATGGCCTTTTTAACGCGTGGAATTCTTCGCGACTTAACGCGTCTTTACTTATACTACGCGTTAGTCTCTATTTTAAAGCTGCCTTTAGTGTCTAATCGCCGCCTTATTATGTTTACCCTAACCCTAACGCGTAACCCTAACGCCTATAACTACATATTATTTAGTGCTATAAATTGGCTAGGACGTGTAACTTAGTGTGCTGAATCTGTCACTAAAATTTTAGGTTAATTAGACTACAGGAACCTATCGACATGTAGGGTTAATTATCTTTAATATACGGGCTACGTTCTTAGATATACATAGAAGAATTGGCCTAGCGCGGATATTCTATCCCTAACAAAACCAGGATCCTATTAACATATAGGGCTACATGTTCATGCAGCCCTGGGTTAGAAATTTTCTTAACCGCGATAGTAATACGCTCTAAAAGCTAAATAGCCTTAAAGAAAAAAGTAATAGGGCCTAAAGTAGTAGTAGTCTTGCTCTTAAAAGAGGTATAGTAATTAATAATAATAACTTTATAAGTAGAATAGAATGCGTTAAATTTAATAACAAAGGCCTTCTATTCCTAGCTACTTTCTAAAACCTTTTTATAAGGTAGCTTATACTAATAATTATAATATTAGCGAACTCTTCGCGGCTAACTTTATTAAGGGTAGGCTAAATCTAGGTAGGGAAAGGAGTTAGTAGAGTATACCCTAAAGTTATTTAAAATAAGTTAGACTAAAGCATACTTGTCTAGTGTAGCTAATAAGCTTATAGATATAGTACTCCTTGTAGGACACTATCTTACCCGCTAGCACCTACTAATAGACGCGTCTATAAGTAATATAATTAATATATTAGCGCTTAATTATTGCGCGTAGTAAGATTAAACTCTAAAAGCTAAGCTTATTAAGTTAATAAGTGCGCACACCTAGGCTAATAAAAAACTAAAAAGGAGATTAAAAAAGTAAAGAGGCAAGTTAGAAGGTAAAAAGAAGTAAAAAAAGCGTAAAAAAAAGTTTAAAACTTACTTTGCGAGTTTTAAAAGAACTAAACTTTTTAATAAGCTAGCTAAGAAGGATTACGCTAGCGTTAAAAATAATAGCTTTATTTTAAGAAAGCTTAGTTTTCTTAAGTTAGTAACGAAGTAACTATAGCAGGGATAGACCTTCCTTTATTTTATTATTAAAGTTAGTAGCACGCCTTTAACGCTTAAGTATTCTTATTACGTAACTACTACGCGAAGGGCTAGCTATCTTATTAAAATAATAAGGGGAATTAGGTCGCGAAGTTAGAAAAGACTAAATTAAAAGTAAAACGTTATAGCGCACGAAGTTAAGCTAAAAAAAAAGAAAACTTAAAAGAGTAAGGTCTAGAAGCTAAGTAAGAAGTAATTTTATATATATAATAATAAGTAAACGCACTAGCGCGAACACACTACTATAGTAATTACTTATAGTAAGGATATAAAATTAGACACGTAAAAATAGAACTAGTAAGAGGTTTATAATAGTAAGAGGATTGTAAGCAGATAATAAAATAACTATAAAGCTATATAAATAAGATAAGATATAGAGATTTTTTACCCTTAATAAAGGGAAGGGAGGTATATAATAGGCTACGCCTAGTTATTACCTTAGATCCTTAACCCTTGGTTATGCAAACCCTAGATATATAAGTTTAACGCCTAAAGCTTAACTTCGGACTCTCTATCGAATTTATAAGTATTCTTCTAGCACCTTTGGCTTCTTAAGCACCCAGTCCCTTACAGCGCACGAGCTAGAAACTTAATTAATATTAATTTATCCTAAGGTTTAAAGATATAAAAGCTTATTACTTACTTTTATTATTATTATAGTACTTAATTAGCTTAAAAAGGGAACTACGGCGATAGCTTATAAAAGTATACTTATACGTAATTAGATTATAAGGCTTAAATAAGTTAATAAGATAGCTATAACACGTAAAAAGTAATAAAAGAAGGAGATACAAGAGTAGGATATCTTAATAAAAATAAAAATAAAAGAAATTATTACTTAAAAGAATATTAAGTAGTAGCTAGAGAGTAAAATGCATTAAGGTAAGGCGTAATTAGGTACTAGTTAGTAGGCTTTAACGCGCTATAGCTACTATAAAGAGACTAGGTATAATGCGTAAACGTATATATATAACGGTATTTAAATTATTTACTATTGCCTATGCTAGCTTACTGTTACCTACACTTATTTTCCTACTACCTACACTTGTTTGCTGCTGCCTAATTTGCTTAGTAGTATATATCTTAGTTACTACACATATATAATTAAATTAGTGTTTTCCCGACTTTCGCTTTGCAGTAACAATCGCTATAGTTATAAGCCCGGATTGCAACGGGATCTTACTTACCTAAATTACCTACCTACTTACACATAGAGTAGAGAAACCCTACGAGCACGATAACTACTAAAGTGGACCTAGTAGTTATAAGGGTAATAATTATACTTAGCCAATTAGAAGATTAGTATAAATAGCTATTTATCCGTAAGGATACAGCGCAAAAGAATTAACTCTAGAAGTACGTCGACCTAGACGTTGCAACAGACTAGCTACCCTAGCTAGAGGAGCCAACGGAACCTTAGCTAAGTAATTACGACTAACGAGCTATATTATATGCTAGCTTAAACACTAAGCAGCGAGCTAACTATCGTTAGGCGTACGAGTAATAGGAGAAGAAGGATCTAGAGTATAAGCGTTAGCTTAAGGCTCTAGTAGACTTTAACTCTAAGATTAGTAAAACGATAGCAGCGCATTATATATACCTAATTAAGAATAAGGATACGCCGTATAAACGACTTATAACCCTTAAGAAATATCTCGCACTATTAGATGCGACGCGTCGTCGCGATTTAATTACGAAATATAAAAATCTTTAGACACCGCCAAAGGGCAGAAAGGTTAAAGAATGGCTTTAATATTAGATCGAGGTTACTGGCCAGTGTAAGGCTATTAAGCTTTTAGAGACTAAGGATACCTGTGCGCAGGAGGACTTCCTAGTCTCCTATAAGATAATTAACCCTAAATACGGAATAGCAGGTCTGCGAGACCTAATCTAAAAGGAAAGACTTAGTATAAAAGTCCTATTAGTAGAGGACTACGTTGCCGAGTTCTTAGCATACCTAAAGCGTACACGTTTAATTAGTACAGGCTTTAGTGCACACGCGGTAGAGCTAGAGATAGTAAAGCTAATAATACTATAAAGTAATAAACCTTCTTAAAGCGGTATATACCTCTATAGCAAAAGACACTCATGGTCTAAGTGCTAGGTGATAAACCTAGACGCTCTTAACTAACCCTAAGGATATAATAATAAGGAGGCTAGTAAGAAAGTGGCAGCAGCCTTTGCTAAGGATTTAAGCTTAAAGGCAAAGGTAGAGAAAGCTATATAGGACTAAAAGGTAACTTAGTTAAGCTCTAAGATAGTAGTTACTATTAATAATAATAAGCCTCCTTCTAATCTATCGACCTACACTACCTAATATATAATATCTAATGTCGTTATAGTTAACAAGTATAACGAGCGTGACGAGCGTAACGAGCGTAATAGGCACGATAATAAGAAGGATCTAGTACTTAATAATAACGTTAAACCCACAAAAGAGCTGGTAGCTCTATCTACGCTGGATAATATTAGTAACTACGACTTATTAAGTAACTAATTTATCCTTAATCCTGGCTCGAACACTTATATTATCAATACCGAATCCTAGCCTAACTAGACGAGAGAATACGAAGCCAGCGCCCACGACTTTATAGGAGCAGGAACAGGCCGTATTAAGATCACTACATGGGGCAGCATAATGCTGACCGTGAAAACACTAAAAGGCTTATTACCTATAGTCCTAACACACGTTGCCTTAGTTAAAGGCTTCTTAACGAGCCTTATAGGCCTAACACGCTATCGCTCGAGTTAGATCTACTTTAACTTAGGATAAGATTTACTATATAAAGTTAGTAAGAAAACTGTAGTTGCATAACTAGAGTACGACAACGGCCACTGGCTAGTTAACGCTAATACTAGCCACCGCCTAGACATACGCCTATTATTATCCTTTAGCACTACTTACTAGCTATTAAAGGACCCTTAACGTAACTTTATAGTTAACTATAGGACAGCCTACAGCACCTGGGGTCATCCCGGTAAGAAGGCTATTAAGAAACTAGCTAACTATATAGAAGGCTTGCGAGTTAAAGGCAAAGACAGCGACTTTTATAGCGTATGTGTTAAATTAAAGCTCTTAAAGCAGGTCTCTAGAAGACCACAAGAGAACTTTACACTTAGACTTTATATAGCTACTACCTTAAGAGGCAGACTCTTGTCTTAATAGTAACCAAGTTGCAGGTTACATGGTGGACTAGTATAGTAAGTGGCATAAAGTTAACTACTTTCTATAGTGTACGAAGGCATTCCTAAGCCACTAACTTATTTAAAAGGTTCGCAAGATATAGCGTATCTTTAATAGTAACGTTACTATAATTAAGACTAACAACGACTAAGGATATAGAGTTACACTAAACGTATTAGAGGAGCTTTGCGCCGAGCTAGGGATTTAATATAAGCCGCGGGCAGACTACGTAGATAAGCAAAACAGCCTTACAGAGCAAGTAGGCAAGATTATTATTATTTAAGCTCGAGCCATAAGGCTTAAAGGAAATCTGCCAAAGTTATTATTAAACGAGCTATTAAGAACAGCAGCGTATATACTAAATCGCACACTAACTAAAGCGCTAGGCTAGAAGACTCTATATAAGATTATGTGGGGATTAAAGCTAAAGGTAAACTACCTACATCCTATAGGCTGTCGAGCATACGTCCGAAATCTGTCTATTAAAAGAGGTAATAAGCTAGAGTCGAGAGCTCTTATAGGACACCTTATAGGCTATAATTTAATAAATATCTTTAGAATCTGGCTGCCTATAAAGGATAGAGTAATTTAAGCGAGAGACGTCGTTTTCGAGCCAACGCAATTTTATAAAGGACTAAAAGGCTACGTAGCTAAGTTAGTTATTAAAGAAGTTATAGAGCTACTTACTTTCCTAGAAGAAGCTAAATCTAACGATATCGCCATTAAAGAGCTTATAACGCTTAGATAAAGCCATATAGTACCTGCAGCGGCAGCTCAGGCTAGCCAATAGCAGGTAGGGGGTGAGAATAGAATTAACGAGAATAACGTAGTTAATAAGGACGTAGAGGATTTATTTCTAAAAGGTAGATTGCTCACGCCTACATTACCTTCTCCTTACGTAAGCTGGTAATAGAATAACGATACTCCAACCAAAGTTCTCCCGGTAGAATAAGATTTAGAGACAACAACACCACAAGAGCTCTCTGCAACCTAAATCCCTAGTTATATACCTAATCGCCACAATAATAACGCGCCAAGGCGCAGAAATCCCAAAATTAATAAGTTAAATATACTTATAAGCTCACGCTAATAACAATAGCGCGCTAAAGATATCGCAGGTGTAACCTAATACTAAACGCACGCGATTTCCTATAGAATACGCATAAATAACTACCTACACGCCTTTTTAATAGCGCTAAAGCCACAGCCTGCTATTAAGGTCCATTAATTACAGGTTCCGCCTCTGCCAAGGACGTAAAGAGACCTAGAGACTTATCCGTATAGCGTTAAGTTTTAACAAGCGGGTTAAGAAGAATATAAAAGCATATAGAGCAAAGAATGCTTTACAAGAATAGTAAAAACGGTAATAAACGCCGACGCTAAAGTGCTACCACTTATATGGGTTTTTACGTATAAATTCGACAAAGACGGATTCCTTTTACGATTTAAAGCACGCTTAGTGCTTCGAGATAACCTTTAGTAATCGTACGGAGACACCTATGCTACCACACTAGTAGCACGCATATTTAGAGTAATTACCGCTATTGCCAATTACTTTAGGCTAGAGCTTATTTAGTATAATATACTAATAGCTTTTCTTAACGCTTAACTCAATCGTCTACTCTACACGCAGACACCAGACGAATTTTAAAAAAATAGAGAACTACTCTAGATACTCCACGCCCTCTATAGGCTAAAAGAGTTACCATTACTATAGTATAAGGAACTCCGCAGGACACTATAGCACCTAGGGATAAAGCCTATGCCAGGCTTCCTATGTGTATATATAAATAACTAGCTTATCCTATTCGTCTACGTTAATAATATTATTATGGCTTTCCACCCACGCAACACCGAGCTGCATAGGCAATTTAAGCAGAAACTCTATAAATACTACTAACTAAAGCGACTCGGTCCACTTAAGTAGTTCTTGGGCATACGCGTCGTACGAGACATCGCCGCCTATAAACTTTAGCTACTCTAGGATGCCTACATTAATAAAGTAACTATAAAGTACGGTATAATAACTACTAGCCGCCGCACTAAGGTACTAATAACGGTTAACTATCTCGAGCCGTCTATAGAGGAACATAACGCCGCTTAGATAAAGCTTTATTAGGAGCTTATTAGTTATCTCGCGTTTCTTACTTAGTTTACTTGTCTAGATCTAGCACGCGCACATGTGATACACGCCTTATATCTTATTAACCCTAAATAAGCTTATATAAAATCTATACGTAAAGTATAGCGTTACGTCCTAGAGACTTAGTACTACGCACTCGAAGCTCGAGCTAAGCAAGAGATTTAAGAGTTTATAATTATAAAGGAAGACTATCGCGACCCTATCTTCTTTAGAGTATCTAATACTACTTTCGCCAATAATATAGAAACCCGCCAAAGCTCTTAGGGCTACGTTTTTCAACTATTTAGCATGACTATTAATTAGAAATCGACTCTACAGCGTATAGTTACTAAATTAACTACTAAGGCAGAGTTACTTGCTCTCTCTCTTACTAGCTCTAAAATAAAAGAATAGCTACGTTTGTTTAATAGTCTATTATTAACACTTAACACTATACCTATTATTTGGTGCGATAATCAGCAGACTGTTAGCATTATTATAAAAGAATAAGACAAGCTAGCAACTAAGCTTAAACACGTTAATATACATTAAAGCTGGACCCGCCAGGAAGTAGAACAGGGACGACTTAACGTATAGTAGTAATCTACTAATAGGATGCCTGCTAACGGCATGACTAAGATGCTACCACGTTAGAAGCATGCTAAGTTTATAAGGTAGCTACACCTTATAGATCTACGCTCTTAAATTTAAGATATTATAAAGATATAAGAGGAGGAAAGTCATCCTTCCGTTACTAGAAAACTACAGAATAAGGGGGTGTATAATAGTATTTAAATTATTTACTATTGCCTATGCTAGCTTACTACTGCCTACACTTATTTTCCTACTACCTACACTTGTTTGCTGCTGCCTAATTTACTTAGTAGTATATATGTAAGCAGCCTAGGGCTATATCACATAATAACACTAGTCTTATAAGTTAGCTCGATTACTATAAACGAGCCTCTAATCACTCCATGTACACACAGACATAGAATATATATAATACACTACCTTTATACATACCACCCACCTACTTATAGTTATAAGCCCGGCCTAATCCGCACTTATATACATATATTAACTCCCTACCTACCTACCTGTTAATTAAACCTACTCTATAGAGCGATCTCGCCATGTTAAAGGCTATCTCGTCGATTATCCTTTAAGGGCCACACAACTGGGAACTATAAATCTATACTATTAAAAGGCTCGCAGAGGCTGGAGACGTATGGGGATATATTAATCCAGACCTACCACATCCGTCAACACTAAATAAGCCTCTACAACCTACACAGATCCATGCTGCCAATAACGACGGATTACTAATAATAAAACCTACCCCTAAAGCTCGAGCGTAGTATAATTAAGACATAAGTCTCTACTATAAAGAGCTTAAAGAATACAGGCGAACTAAAGATAAGATTAGGTAGATTAAAGCGTATATAGCTAACACAATTACGCAGGACCTAGTCTATTAAATTAAGAACTAAGAGTCCCTCCACGATTAGCTTAAGACTCTACAGGAGCTCTACAGTCCCACAATAGCTAATCGAGAATATTAGGTCCAGAAAGTATACAACACCGCTAAAGTTCTACACGCTCGTAGAGAGAACCTCGAAGATTAGTATAGCACATTCCTTGCTACCTATAACAGGGCCAAACAACTCTAGCTACCAGAGACGCATGGCTACAGACTACACAAGAATCTTATACGAGCCATTAAATAGATTAATCCTAGATACGCTGCTACTATCGCGATTACTATATTTAACGTAAAAGCAAGCTCCCATAACGACTCTATATAGCCAACATTACCTAATCTACTGGCTAGTTACCTACGCTACTATTATATAACTATAACGAAATTAACTGCCTAGAGTAGAGCATTTGCAGCTACATTAAATTAAAAAGAGTCTCCGTATAAATAAAATAGTAGAAAGAGATCTCGCCAGGATAAGCCATTAAAGCTATTAAAACCATGCCTCTGTGGAAACCTACACTATTAGGGACAGTGTCCGTACATCGACACCTCACTACGCAAAGGAGGATTTGTTAAAGACCCTAAAAAAGCTAAGAAAATAGCAGAGTTTAAAGCTAAGGATAAGAACGGCATATTAAATAAGATTCGAGAGAAGAATTAACGCTATAAGAAGTAAAGGACCTATAAGAGCTATATGGCAGAACCTAATTTAATAGAAATTAACGTAGGCGATGCACCTATAAGCAACCTTCTAAATAAGATATATGCTATCTACTTATTGGTATTTAATAATTAGCTAGCGCACCGAAACTTCCCGCTTCTCTACTTATAGATACTAGACCCCGCTACTAATATCCACATTTGTAATAATCTAACCGAGTTCTAATAAAAAGCTCCTGCATTACCTAACGATATCGTACTTATAGGCGGCACTGAGATAACTATCCAGGCATGGGAAGAAGTCGAGATACCTCTATTAATACTATAAGGATAAAAGAAAACAAAGCTCAAGAGTGTAGCCTTAATCCCTAGCTTTTTCACAAGCCTAGTCTCTCTAGCCCGGCTATCATCGTTAAACGTCCATTTCGACTCTGGCAGAAATGCACTATATCGATCTAACTTATTAGGCTTACGAGTAAAAGACATCGCCACCCTTACTAGACTAGGTAGACACTAGCTAGTAGTCTATTAAACTAAACCTCCATCTACTTAATCCGCTTAGGCTCAGGCTTTTGCGACCTATTAACGTCGGCCATAATACTCTACTCTACCGCCTAGACTAAGATTACTTAGCAAGTCTTAGCTCTATATACTAATGGGACATCTAAGTAGTAACGCTATTAATTAACTATAGAATTACGTAATAGGCATATAGCCATCTACTAGATCTGCTTCTTAAATAATTAACTACAAAGAATGCCTATAAAGCAAAGCACATCAAATTATCTCACGGCAAAATGGCTATAAGATTAGAGCCATAAGAGCCTTTAAAACTATTACTATTAATCTTATTAAGCTTGATGCAAGAGCCTACAATGGCGACTAATACGTCTTCTATGGGTTTAATCTATTCTCGAAATTCTATTTCGTCTATATAATACCTAGACGGGATAAGCTTATGCTCCTGTCTATTATTAGACAACTAGATTAAATAATTAAACGAGAATTTAACATAACTGTCACCTTTCTTATCGCTAACAACGAGCGAGGATATGGCCTAACAGACAACTCTGCTAGAGACTACTATTAGAGAGAAGGTATTAAGCTACTAATTAAAGCTCTATATACTAAGGAGTAAAATGGATTAGTAGAGCGCTCCGGCAGAAGTCTTATTAAAAGAAGTCGTTTAATAAAGATTACTTTAAATCTACCTCTAACACTTGGCTCTAAAATCTACTCCACAGTAGCATACCTGCTTAATCGCACACCTACGCGATTACTAGGCTAGAAAACACTATTCGAAATCGCCTATAGTAAGAAACCATTAATTACTTACCTACGTATTTATAGCTGCCAAGCATACGCACTACGCAAGCAGATACCACGCATAGATAAGCTTAGTTCTTAAGTACTAGTAGGATATCTAGTTGGCTATAACTTGTTAAATATCTACTAGATCTAGATGCCTAAGGCGAGAAGTTAAGCACATAGAGGCAAAGTAATTCGTGTAAGAGATATTACCTTCAGAGAAGACCTCTTTTATTAACCACACGATAAAATAGATCCTCTCCTATAAGGCTCTAAGCTAGAGTAATTCGCTTACGAGTATTAAATACCTTTAATGCGCAGCTAAGATAGCTCTATAGAAGATTTATTAAAAGACAAGCTTACGTTAGATCTAGACTAGTCTAGCCAGACTATTGCTTCTACAGAACAAAGCCAATTAACGCAAAAAGAAATAACAACCCTATATTAAACTAGAAGTTATAATTTGTAGCTTCCAACACTAAGTTAAATAGAGACTACTAAGGTTTATAGTAGCTTATAGGGCTCGCCTTATAACTACTTACCGCGCTTACTATTAGCTACGCCAGCCAGCCTACCTGTAATACCTACATTCTTAAGAAAGCGCAAGCGTTAAACATTAAACTCTATTTCACGAATAGACTCAAACTAAGTAGAGAATTAAGTACTAATTAATAGCAACCTTCGTCGGTCTTACATACTACCTAAAGGGTTAACAAGATCTAGAAAGCCATCTTAGAAGAGTAGTAGCTTCTTTATTAATATATACTAGTTAGCATACGTAGCAGCCTTAGCTATAGTATTAAAAACACGATTTCACTACACTAAGCTACCTCCTAAGCCACGTCTCTATAGAGATATAATAAGGATACTATCTCTATACAAGGAAGGCTTTCTCCAGGCGATGTAATAAGAGATTAATAACGTAAAACGAAAAGGCACGTACGAGAGGATTACCTGGCAGGAGTTAAATCTATAAGACTAAGAAGTTCTCCCGTTAATATGGGTCTTTAAGTTTAAGCTTAATAATTAAGGATATTTTACGAAATACAAAGCGCGCATCTGTGTACGAGGCGATCTATAAATAACTACTAAAGATACCTATGCAGCTACTTTAGCAGTTCGAATATTTTAAGCTTTGGTTACTATAGCGGCCTACTTTAATATAGAGATCCGTTAGTATAATGCTGTTAACGCATTTATAAACGCTTAGTTTATAATACTAGTCTATTATTATTTACTAGAAGGATTCTCTAATCCTAATTATTTGTGGAAACTACGTCGAGCTCTATACGGCCTAAAGACCTCGCTACTATTTTAGTATTAAGAGCTTACTAAGACGCTTTCTAAACTAGGACTACACGAAGTTAAAGATGCTCCTTGTCTATGGAAGAATAATAAGCTTCTAGTCTTTTTCTATATAGACGACATTATCGTACTCTGCCTACCAGCCCATAAAGCTGCACTATATAAATTCGAACAGAAGCTCCTGTATTAATATAAGATTTAATCTTTAAGAGAGCTTTAAACGTTCTATGGCATTTAAACGCATAGAGACCGTGAGAATGGCTCTATCTAGTTATTATAAACTTTATATATCGAGAAGCTTGCACAGAAGTTTTCTCTATTAAAGCCATATACGAAGTTATTAGCTATACTATTACCTCTAGAAGAGTTATTGCCGTTAGAGGATTAAGCAAATGACTTCACTAAGCATAGATATGTCTAGCTTATAGGATCTATAGGATATATAGCTAGAGCTACCCGACCTAATATCTTAAAAGCTTACTTAAAACTAGCTAAGTTTCTCACGAATCTATCTTTACGTTATCTTAACGTAGTATACCAGACGATTGCCTACCTACTAGAAACTAAAGATTAAGCGCTCTACTATACCGCTTCTATCTTAAATAAATTAGTCTATATAGCCAACCAACCTTAACCTGAGTTCTTTGGAGCAATAGATGCATTATACGCTAATAATAAAATTACACGTAAGAGCTCACAAGGCTATATCTTCTTTCTATTTAGCGGACCTGTAGACTGGAAAGCAACACTCTAACGCTATATTATAAAGTTAACTATAGAAGCAGAGCTAGTCGCCGCATCGTCTATAGGCACTAAACTAATCTAGTAGTAGAGAGTCTTTAAATAAATCGGCTTTAATCCAGATTATAAACGTCTTTTATACTGTGATAATTAGCAAACTATCCGACTTCTTACCTCTACTACGCCTCGTCTTAAGACTACTGTACGGCACGTCGATATCTATTATTACTGGCTTCGACAAGAAGCTTAATCTAATAATATCAACCTCTTATATATCCAAACAACCTGTTAACTAGCTAATGGCCTTACTAAGCTACTGCCTAGATAGAAATATGAAAACTAGGTTTCTTTTCTTTATTTTTAACCTTTTCCTTTAAGCAAATGAGCTTCCCTACTGTATAGTACTCTTCCTGGTTTTTCCCATGTGGTTTTTACAGGTTTAACGAGGCTATACATTTACCCAGTTCTATCCTATTCCCCTTATACTATACTTAACTTCATACTATATTTTATATTATACACAGAGCAAACATGCTCGCATTATGTATTAAGCTCTACCTACAAGGCTTATTAACCTTAGCATAGAACGCGAAGTAATTAGGATCTTAGTACTAGCTCTGGGAGACGTCCTACTACTAGGGACGCCTATAGTATAGAGCGAGATTTACCTACACTGCGACGGCGGACGGCTACCCACCTGGGACTACACTAATACTTAGACTGGCATAAAAAGCTAGCTTCTCGACCCCAAGATACAGCTGCCCCACAAAGGTAGAGGGGGAACTATAGCCAAAATTAGCTTTAAACATACGTTCGAACCTAAAGGGGGTGTGTAAGCAGCCTAGGGCTATGTTATATAATAACACTAGTTTTATAAGTTAGCTTAATTACTATAAACGAGCCTCTAATTACTCTATGTACACACACACACAGAACACACACAATACACTACCTTTATACATACCACCTACCTGCTTATAATATATCTTAGTTACTACACATATATAATTAAATTAGTGTTTTCCCGACTTTCGCTTTGCAGTAACAACCGCTACAATATAAAATATACTATAAATACTACTTAATTTATAATAGTAATTATATATAATTATTATATCGTGTTATTAATTTAGGTTACTATAAAGGCGAAAGAAAGTTAGTAAGGTGCTAGCTCGCTTATACTACTAGATTACTTATTAAGTACGTTACAGGTTTAATACGTTAATATCTATTAGATGTAGATTTAATAAGAGGTAAAGGCTTAGTAACTTATTATTAAATAGGTCCTTATAAATAAGATAGCTACTAACAGGCTTACTAAAGTCCTCTTAAAGACTAAATATTAAGAGTTTATTGTTAGATTTAATAGTGTTCTGTCACTTTAAGATAATGCAATGATGAGAATTTAATAAATGTAATAATTAATTAATAATGTTCGTGTTCTGTCTGTGTCTGGAATATAAATATATGCGAGGCTCTAAATAAGTGCCACTGCAGCGCTAGCCCTATTTAGAATAGTACAAAAGAGAGAGTGCTCTAGCCTTATATCTACAATAGATAGAGGCCATATAATCGGATACACCCCCTTAGCTTAGGCTTATCCTTAAGCTAGACCTTCGCATTATTTATCTGTCTATTATTCTAACTTAAAGGCCTCTATCCTCTACTGTAGATCCTGCAGGGTAACCTCTTAATCAGTAATCTTATCTAATATATCTTTAAGTCCTAGCTTATTTAGAAACTTGCTCCATTTATTTACTAGTAAGGCCTTTATAAGTCTATCTGCAACCATGTCCTCTAAGTGTTAATAGTCTATCTTAATTTTCCCAAGTGTGACTTCTTGTCTTAGCCAGTAATTGTAAATATCTATATGGCGGAGCTTGGTCTGCAGCTTTACGATCTCTTTAGTAATTAGGCGAATAGTTTATTAATTATCGTAGTTAATTATAATTAGGTAATTGCTTATAGCGATCTAGAGCTCCTGGAGTAATCGTGAAGTAAAGATGGCCTCCTTAGCTACTTGTAAAAGCGCTAGAAGTTCGGCCTCTATTGTTAATGTAGTGACTATATCTTGCTTGCTTGCTTTCCAGGCAATTAGGCCGCCAAATAGCTTAATAATATATCCTTATAAACTCTTGTAATCGAGTGTATTATTTATAAAGGATGCATTGCTTGCTACTTCTAGAGTATTTGCACCCCTAAGCTAAAGACCTAGTGATTTAGTATTAGTAAGATAAAGGAGAACTTAGTTAGTAGTTACTTAATACTCTTCGCTTAGGTTAAATAAGAATCGTGATAATCTAGAGCTTGCAAAGGCGATATCTGGTTAAGTTATAACTGTAGCATAGAGAATTAATCCGACTTTGCGCTGGTATTGATTGATCTTACCCTTACTAGCTAGTCCTGTTCTTAGGAGTAATTCGATTAAACCTATTAGGGTATTATAGCGAATCTTATGGTGATCGATAAGGCGCGATATTTTATTAATATATAATGCTTATAAAAGCCAGATCTTTCTATTTAAGCAGTCCCTAATAATTTAATTCCTAGAAACTATTACAGGTCTTTCCCGCTAGTAAGGATAAATTTAGTTCTTATCTCTTTAATAGCTACTTTTGCTGCAGACTCGTAATTCTTCTAATAGGCAATAATAAGATTATCTACATAAAAGAAAATAATAATACTGTCCTTAATAAGGCAGCATGGCTCGTGGGGCACTGTTTTAAAGCTAATATCACGGAGCGTTAATGTAAACTCTCTTTGCCAGAGTAGTAGAGATATGCGTAGTCTATATAGTGCTTTGTGTAGTTTAAGGACTGTGCCTGCTCGCGAGTATCCGCGGGGCATTCTTATGTAGATTTCTTTGTCCAGCTTTACGTGAACAAACGCGTTCGTAACGTTATGTTAGATAAGCTCTAGGTCGAACCAAGCTATAATTACTATAAGCATACGAAAGGATTATCCTATAAGTGTTGCGACGTAGGTTTTTTACAAGGTTAGGTGCTACTATTAATTACCTTATACTACTAGCCTTGCCTTGCACTTCTGTAGTCGATAGTGTTTATTAAACTTATAGGTGTATACCCACATGCAGTCGAGGATTTAATAGCCTACTACCTTTACTAGAGCTACTACGACCTCGCTCTAAGACTTTATTTTCTTATGGCTTTATAGATGGGAACGTTCTACTTCCTTCTATATATTATAAAGAGGGTGATCTTTAAGCTTGCTTTGGCATGTGGGTGGCTCTAGAAGCACGCTTTAATGTGGCTTCTTACTTAATATAATTATTTGTTAAAGCTACGCCTTATTAAGAATCTTATCTTTATATTTACTATTACTACTAGCTTTAGTGCCTGCTATAAAGGCTGCGGCCCATGCGCTTGTTTACAACTACCTTATTTATAACTCTTAGGGTAGTCTAGCTTAATCACCTCCTGCCATTAGTTGTGTAAGGAGTGTTACTAGTGGCGGTGTTAATAGAGGCGTTAGATATTCGTACCCAGCTCTTCTACCTTAATTATACTTAGAAGCGCTTTTAACCTCTTCCTCTAGCGCTTTACTAATTATCTTATTCTTAAAAAAGGACTTAGTAGCTTACTCTTATTAAGGTAAAGAAGGTAGCTTTACTAATCGCACCTAGGTCGCTATTTCTTCTAATGTGTTATGCATAAGGTTGTCTACCAGGTCTTTGGTTTTGCCTAAGAACATAGTATCCTCGTCAAAAATTACATCGCGAGTACTAATTGTCTTTACTAGAGAGGGAATCCATATTCTCTAGATATTAGTTAATTTATAGCCAACTAAATAACCTATCTATACTTTAGGATCTAGTCGCTAGAGCTTGCTCTTATTACGTTTAGTGTTATTAGTTATAGCAAAGGTCTTGCAGCCATAGGCTTTTAAGTAAGCTTAATTAGGCTTCTTTAGTTAGGTGATAATGCCGTTCTAAAAGGCTACTATTGTAAAGAACACTTTATATAGAGATCGCCATTAATTGGCGTAGTTTGGCGTTTAATTGTATAGGTAGACTGCGGCTTGGGTAATCTTAGGCCACATTTGCTAGGGTAGGTTAGAGTTAAGTCGCATCGCGCGTGCTTTCTCCTTAATTACACCCCCTAAGCGTTTAGCTCCTTTATTTTGTGCTTAAGTATCTAGTGCTAAAGGCTTAATCTTAATACCTTGCGCTAAGCACCACTTCTTAACGTCTACCTTAATAGAGAAGATCTTGTTATTAGATTTAATTACTTTTACTATAATATTGTATTATACTTTTATAAACTATATAAAGGTGCTAAGTAATTTAATAATTAAGCGTGCTGGGCGGTTATCCTTAAAGTAGTAGTCTTATGCGAAGCTAGAGAATTAGTTAGTAATTAGTATTTAGCTCTTCTCTCTTATTAAGCTGTCTACTTCGTAGTCGTGAAAGTCTATTACGACTCGCTTGCCAGGGCCTTTAGTTTGCTCCCTGGCTTGCCGGCGTATTTGCCATTTTAGTTTTACTTTACCGCAGGCGTTATATTTAATCGTGGGGAGGCCTTTAATCCTTACTCCCTTAGATTACTACACGAGGTGTTTAAGGGCCTAAAGGCCTAAATAGCCTAATCGTTAGTGCCAGGTCTACGCATTTGCTTTCTGTGGTCTTTATTTAGTGCGTGTGTTAGTCTTGTAAGTGGCGTGCGCAGCATTAGTAGGAATACTACCTACTAGCCTTATTCTATATTCTAGCACCTACTATCTGTGTAACTCTTAAAGTTCTACTAGCATAGTATTATCTCTTCTTTTTAGAGTCGTTAGGTCTACTCTTATGTCCTACTAAAGGCCTTGCCTTTAGAGTAATTAAAACAATATAAGGTTGCAGAGTAAATTAGGGCAATAGGCAATATTATCTAGCCGTATTATTTAATTACCGCTTGCACTTTATACGTTAAGATAGATAGTCCTGTATCTTTAGATCTATATTTATGTATTCCCTGCCTATATAAAGTCTCCTAATGCCGGTGGCCGGTATAAGACAAAGCGATTAATATTATTAAAGATATGGCAGGTTGTGCCTAAATTAAGTATGGCTAAGCATCGCAATAGGTACGTGTTTAATTTGTTATAGAAGAATGTGGCTTAGAAGCTCGCTAGGATTTTAGTAATCTTACGTCCGTCTAGTTACTTATTATTAGCCTTAGTAATTCGAGTTAGAGTGGGAGTATGTAATAATTTAATTCTAGGTATTTAAGACTTTAGTCTTTTCACCTTCCTTATCTTATCTTGTAGATGTAAATCATTTTGGATTCTATATTATACTATATCTACAAAGCCAGGTCGTGGCCTAAACTACTCTAGTGCATGATCTGGATATGCGTAGAAGTAGTCTTTTAGACTATGCCTTTATTCACAAGTAGGGCATTTTTTACCTTTAACTGCTATTATATCCTCTATTAAAGACTGCTTAGATATGGTGCTTTAACTAAAGGATCGTTTTTGTCGAGGTCTCCCCCGTCCACATTAGTTATTCGTGGAAGATGGCGCGTCTTCAATAGCGTAAAAGGCGTCCCTATTAGTGCCTAGGGTGGATGCACCACTAGCAGCGAGAGATAGCTTACTAGTAGTAAAGGCGCCCCTATGCTGTTTACCCTTAATTAGGTAGAGTATTGCCATATATTCTTGGAAGCGTTTTATTATCTCCTTCCTTGTTATATCTGCGTCTCGGCGTCTAGTTTCTTAAAAGGACACACCCTAAGTGGGAGCAGCCTTTATAATCGCAGTTAGGAAGTCCTTTATAGTATTATAAATTAATTATACTTTAGCGATATTGTTTATCTCTGCTTCTATAGCTACCTAATTATACTTAGTTAGCCAGGTATCCTAGTTTAAGGGTTATCTTATTAGCTTAAGGGCCTGTAGGTATCGTGCTCTTACTCTATCCCGCTCGTCTTCTTTATTAACGCCTACGGTCTGTGTTAGAGACGTAATCTATTGCTAGATTTGCTCTCTAGGCTTGCAGCAGTTGCGTTATAGGTGTGGCAACATAGTGGATTAGATATGGATAACTACTTTCTTAAGACTTAATCTCTCCTCGCGGTATTCCTTGTCCTTTATCTTGTAGTCTTTAAGCTATATCTTATAGAACTTAATGTCCTCCTTATATGCCTTAAGTCCTGAATTTAATAGCTCTAATGGGCGTATTAGAGGGTTCTGTTAATCGTCGTCGTTTACGCGGATAATTGGTTAGTAACTCGCTATTTCTGGCGGCGACGGCGGTGTCGGCCTTTTACGTGGGAGTTTGGCTCTATCTAGGTTAATAATAGGCCATATATCTATTAGTTCGCATCGCGCTTTTAGCTGCAGTAGCTATAGTGCGTAGTTAGTGTAATTAGTTAACATAATTATTAAGTCGCGGAGTATTAACAGCGACATTGTCCTTTCTTAAGGTTTAGTTAAGGTAGTAAGACTCTTAATTATTAGATTTAATAGTGTTCTGTCACTTTAAGATAATGCAATGATAAGAATTTAATAGATATAATAATTAATTAATAATGTTCGTATTCTGTCTATGTCTGGAATGTAGATGTGTGCGAGGCTCCAAATAAGTGCCGCTATAGCGCTAGCCCTATTTAGAATAGTACAAAAGAGAGAGTGCTCTAGCCTTATATCCACAACAGATAGAGGCCATATAATCGGACATTTATTTAATAACTCTACTTTATTAACATCGCGTAACGTTTCTAGGGTAGCGTTAATAATAATAATAATAATTTTATATATCTAGTTACTAATTAAGCAAGATTTAAGCTTCACCTCTCAATCGACATGAAGCTGAGGGGGTGTGTGGCGGTTTAGTATGGAAGCTTGGGCCACCCGTATACATGCGCCCCTTACACGTGATCCACAGTATATAGCTCCATAGAGTACGGAGGTGCCTTTCAAAAGTCCTTGCCCACCTTGGCGAGCAGGGGTATACGCCACATTCCGAATTCAGAAGCATCTCCGAGCTGACGTGGCCTTTGCTTCTCAAGCTCACAACACTGCTCTATACTACTTGCTCTCTAATTGATACAGTCTTTGCTATGCCTCCTCACGATCTTGCTACTCGAGCTTTAATAATTACTCTTAAGGCTACTGGCAAGCCAAATGACGAGATCACTGGCCTAACAGGGATTTCAAAGCGGACAATTAACTCAATATTCGCGCGAGCTATTGAACGAGGCTTTGATCCATGCCAGCGGCCACTTAAGCTTCTGAACAAATACCTTGAAGATAGCCACCGATCTGGCAGGCCCTCAAAACAGGACGAAGTTGCACAGAAAGTAGTCAACAGCGTACGCACTGACCGCTATGGACGAGAGAAGTCTTGCGCTGACGTCGCTGGTGCGCTCAGCCAAGAAGGATTCAATATCTCCGCCGCAACTGTCTGGCGCATCCTAAGGAAGGCAGGTTTCAAGAAGACGAAACCAACGAGGAAGCCTGGATTGACGAAGAAGATGAAGGAGGCTCGATATAACTGGTGCCTACAGCATGAACACTGGACAATTGAGGACTGGAAGAATGTTATCTGGTCTGATGAAACGTCTGTAGTTCTCCTGCATAGGCGTGGAGGATATAGGATATGGCGGAAGGCTGATGAGGCATTTGTTCGAAGTTGTATTCGTGAGAGGTGGAAGGGATACTCTGAGTTCATGTTCTGGGGGTGCTTTTCGTACGATAAGAAAGGCCCATGTCATTGTTGGGCACCAGAAACAAAGAAGGAGAAGGAGACTGCTGCTGCTCGAATTAAGGAGCTAAATCAAGAGCTAGAGCCTATCATGAAGGCGCAATGGGAGCTTGAAACTGGAATGCGTCGCCTTGATCTACGTAACAAACCTGGACGATAACCTCAATGGACTTGGAATAAGAAGACAGGAAAGGTCAGCCGAGGCAGAGGCTCAGGTATTGATTGGTATCGGTACCAGACGTCTGTGCTACTTCCAAAGCTAATACCTTTTGCAAAGGTGTGCAAAATAGAGCGGCCAGACACTGTTGTACAAGAAGATAAAGCGCCCTCTCATGATCATCATGTCCAGAGCTATATATATAGCATCCATGATGTTACAAAGTTGCTCTGGTGTGGCAACTCTCCTGACCTAAACGCTATTGAGCCTTGCTGGCCATGGATGAAGAGAGCTACTACAAAGAAAGGCGCGCCAAAGAGTAGAGCAGAGGCTGTCCGTGCATGGGAGCAGTGCTGGCGAGATCTACCTCAGGAGAAGATACAGGCTTGGATTGAGCGTATTCCTGTCCATATAAAGAAGATCATTGAGCTAGAAGGGGGCAACGAGTACAAGGAGGGCAGGAATCTCCATAGACTTAGATAATCGGACATATGTCTAAATTCGGAATGTGGCGTATACCCCTGCTCGCCAAGGTGGGCAAGGACTTTTGAAAGGCACCTCCGTAGTTACTCAGTCAACAACGATTGCCTTAACACTCTTTTTTCGACGTTACACTTTCTTTTCACCTTGGTAAAATGGCAATATCTACATCCTACTACGTGTTAAACTAGTATTTCAGTACCACTCATGATCGATCCCGCGATAACTTTCCACTTCATCTCTTCTCGCACTGGCTCGTTCTCGAAGGCGATACTCACATCACGAACCACCACGAATAAAATACACATCAGTCAGAGCTATCCTCACAATTTCCATTAAGAATTATTCACACAGCGGCGATGCCCAAATATCCCTATCCCTTCCTCCTGAAGCCAACCCCCTCTAAGAAATAACAATCGTCACAGGCACAACCTGGCTACACACAAAGTCCTCGGGGCCGTTGCCACCAGCATGGCAGTACGTCGGGACGAGTCCCTCACCCGTCCATCCAAACGCGGTACCAAGCTCCTTGTACAGCCTTACGCCGACCTGGCCCTCGCCCTCGCCTTCAATCAGGCCAAAGCGATACTTGCTCTCGCCGCAGACCTGGACTTCGGAGGGGAGCGACTCGACAGCGCCGATGGAGCAGGTGACGTTGCCGTCGGCGCCGGAGAGCGTGAAGGAGGCGCTGACGATGCCGGGGTTCTTGCGGAGGTAGAAGTCGGAGATGTCGACGTTCTCATAGGTGGATGGGTCGGGTGCGGTGCCGCTGGGGGCAGTTAGATGGATGATTGGGGCATGGGGAGGGGGAGGGAGGGCTTACCAGTGTGCTGGGTTGGGGCAGTCTGTGGTCTGGGGGGCGGGTGCCGCGAGGGCGAGGCCGAAGAGGGTGGCAGCGGTGAGGAATTGCATTTTGTTGTTCGGTGTTGTAGTTTGATGGAAGATTCCGAGTGAATGCGAGGTGATTAGAATGTATGTAGTGGTGAGTTGGTGTGGTGTGAGCTGATGGGTTTTTGAATGTGTTCCTTCTCCGTCCTTATATATCCATGGTAGCCGTCTCGTGCATCAAAACAATTCCTCAAGCTCACCCCGTCGACGTCACTCGTTCGGCGCAATCTCTCGCTCTGGGACCACCTAGACTCCACTGGGGCCCATCCCCATCCCCATCCCCATCCCCACTGCGGCGCCCAGCGGTCAATAGTCTAAATGCGAATCAGCGAATAAGAGCGCGGGCCGGTGGGCTTGGAAACAAGCTTAAACCCTGCGGCGGCGGGACCCGCTCCGCGTAATTATTGTTTCTACCCTAATTTTAGGGTGACGCCGCAAAAACGTTATTTCCCTGCAGACATCCACAGTCCTCGCACTGCTCGCAGAACATCTCACCATGGTCATCTACAGTGCTGGATGAACCGAGCCTGCGGGTATGGGCCGAGGGAGAGGAGATGAAGAAGCCGTGCAGAATGCAGAAGGGAACTTCGGAGCAATTCTCGATAGGACGCATGACGAGATGGGCCGAAATGGAGATCGTCGTGTACGCAGGTCCCATGGCTACCACATCGCGTTGTCACGTTGTCTATGGTAGAGTATTGACCGAGGGTCCTGGAAAGAGTGCACTCTACCCCAGGTGCCGTATCCGAAAGTATCGCGATGCTGGTGCGGGGTGTGCACCCCACTGTGTTGTAATAGGGGGTTGATCATGCAAGAACGCAGCGCCGCAGCTTCGTAGGTTAAGTTCTATGCTCTACCACGGTTTATCGCCACGGTATGTTGTATTTGGTACGGGTCGCGTCGGCAGTTGATCTATTGAAGGTATTCAGAATTTGGATAAGGCTGAAGCTAGCTACTTGTAACGGATAAGGAAAGTGCATTTGCGCGACTACCCAATTGCTCAGTACATAGGCGAGGTATTGATCATACGTACTCGCCCCACACGCCAACCGGAGGTTGGCCCTGCGCAGCCCAACGTACAAAGGGTAATCTCAATAAAGTCGGCCGTCACGTGCAGCAGGGATTCCTGCAGGGGTAGCAACTTCAAAAGTCGCGCATCTTGATTCCATCTAAAGTATAAGCAAATACACCCAAATAAGATGTTCTAATTATGCTGTAAAGTTGTTCTGGCCACCTGCGTCCTCGCAGAGCTCTGCAACGCGCATAAAGTAGGTAGGATGAAGCTTTTCGGCCATATACTGCCTGAGTGTCTTATCACCTTGCCAGACCTCCTTTATGTACTGTTCTGCAGCCTTTTTGGCCTCCTTAGAACTTGATAGGTATTCGTAACTTGCCAAAAAACCTTCTAGACGCCCAAAACAGCGCTTAATTGGGTGTAAGTCGGGTGAATTGGGAGGCTAAGGGCCAAACTTGATTCCTAGAGCTTCAATTTCTGGCTAGCAGTACTAGAGACCTAGTAAGTGTAGGCAAACGTTATCTTAAATTAAATAAATAGCTACGCCTAGGTTATTATCGCGTATAGCGTAGTAATAAAGGAATAGGTGTTTCTTAAGTATGTTTTCTACGTACTAGATGCCGTTCATGCCCTTCCCTCCGTTATATACAAACTCCTCTGTTTTAAAGAACTTTTTAATAGTAAGAGGTTTCTTAATACCTGCGTAGAGAGCTCCACCCTTCTTACTAGTAGCTTTATTAGTAGCTTAGCGTTAACTATTATTATAGGTAATATTATGGTTAATTTTCTATAATTACTACTTCTTATTAGTGCTAGCGATAGTCGCGCGAAAGCGTTTAACCTTAAAAGCCTCCTTTACTATATTATTTATATAGGAGACGCGTTGTATAAAGTCCTCGCGGCTCTTATTATTGTCCTAAGCCTAAATAATGTAAGGGCGTTAATAAGAGTAAGTAGTATTAGTTAAAGTAGCAGCGTAGATTATAAGACTAAATTTAGGTAGCGTTGCAGGCAGTGCGTAGATATTACTATCTTATCTAACTAGTCTTAAAATCCTCTGCTTTCTGCCACGTATATTGCTCCCGCTAATAGACTTAGAGGTCTTATTATAGCAGACAAATATAATGCGTGGAAAGTGTAGGTTATATTTAGCCTTAAGCTAGGCATAGTACTATAGTCGCTAGTTCTCGTTGTTACTACTAAGCGCCGGTTTTTTAGGTCGTATTTTATAAGTTATTATGTATAGGTGCTGCTCGTCGCGGTGCTCCCTAGTAATATTATAGACTATATTCTTATTAAGTGTAATGCTAGCTTTTGCGCAGAGGTCTCTGACAGCGTTATGCACCTAGTAGGTGCCATATATAATAATGTTATACTATAGTCTTACGCTTAGCGTAGAGCCATCGCGTACCTTTATAGGTCTGCTAGGAGGAGACTGCTTGACTGTAGGTGTTGCAGCTAGTAATTCCTGTAGTAAGTTGCCCTTTACGGCGCCTTTAACGCGTCGAAATGCCTTATCACAGGCGTGGTTAGTTATACCCAAATTAGTAGCGATTTCTAGGAAAGTGAGGTTGTATTTTGTCCTAAGAACGACGATAGCAGCTAGCTGGGCTTTTGAAAGTAGTCGAGAGCTTTTTTTAGCAGGATTTGAAGCCATATTGAGTGAGAAACGTGAGGTTAAAGTGTAGGTGTTGACGCTTTATAGAGCTCTTAGAGGCTTGGAGGCTCGGAGACTCTGTTCCGCTAGTGACGCGCTAGCTTCTTGGCAAGTTACATAACGGCCGACTTTATTAAGATTACCCTTTGTAACTTTGCAGCCTAACGTAACTTTTTGTCGCGGATTTTTCTATTTTTTTAATAAACAACCCACAACCATGCCTAAATATTATAGCGAAAGCTATAAAATTAAGTAGTGTATCTTTAATTATCTCTCTAGTTTTTCTAGCTTAGAAATACCTAATTTTGTAGCTACAGCACGCGAATAGAGCGTGCCTGTTTTGCGACTTCGAGCGCGCGCTAGAGGCCGGATTAGCCGCCATGACTATAGCGGCACGAATCTACGACTCTTAGAGACCTAGGATAAAGCGCTAAAGTCATATATACGTTACTACGACACTATTAGCATGCTATACCTTATGCTATAGTTAAAAAGTGCTACTTAATATATCCTTAATCGCGCGCACCCCGATAGTAAAGCTCCCTTACTTAGCAAGGACTAGCTATCGCGATAGCTATTAAGAAATCTAGACTATCGCTGTATAAAGTAGAAGTCGCAGCATATTAATTATATAGTAATAGTAACGTTTAAAGCTTATAGCTATTATTTTATTAAGCTTAAAAAGGTAATATACACCTACGGCGTCACCCTATTAGACACCTATAATATAGACGAAACCGGCTTCCGCATAGGCGTTAGTGGTAATTAATAAATTATTACTATAGAGTTCGATTATCCCTATATCTCTGCGTTAGAGACGTCGCGCGATTATATTACTGTCACGAGTCGTAGGTCGAGGGCCCTCGACGGCCCTAGTCCGCTCTAGACTAGTGCTATTCGGGCCTTTCGCCTATCTACTTCCCTCGCCGCAGCCCTTCTCTTCCCTCTCTAAGGAATCGCCTTAGTACTGTGGATAGACTAAGTCGCCCGTAGTTAGGGCGCTTTTTATAATACGATCCCTTACCCCCTTATAGCTAATTCACCTGTACAATAGAATCGACACGAAGAGTTACCCGCTAGACCTTAAAGATAGTAGGAGACCCTTAAAGTAGGTTACTACCTATAGGACCCTTTAAATAAGAGCCTCTAATAGTTATAACGCCTATAGAAGACCTAACGATACTTATAAACCTAGAGAAAGATCTCCCTGCCGTTATAAGTAGTAATAATAACTAATAATTAGAGGAAGTTACCCTCTAAGAACGCCTAGGCGTGCTATAGCTCTAATAACGCATCTAGGAACTAGAGGCTTCCCTAATAGTAAAGCGTTACTAATTTAAAGGCAAGACCCTAGTTAGAAATAAGATAATAATTATTAGTATCTCTAACAACTCCCTAGAGCCTAAGGAGGGTTACGGCAACCCGGACAAGGCTAAAGATATAAGTAATAACCTATTAAGTAATAGCTTAATAAAGGACGCGTCCTTAAGCTTAGATAATACTAGTTAAAACTAATCTAGGGCCTCTAGAAGCATCTAACGCCCGTAGAAAAAGGATAGACAAGGCCAGGCCCACACTAGCCACGATAAAGAATGTTAAATTTAAATAGTAGCTACTACCCTAAACGCACAGCTACTAAAGCCGCTAGAACCCCCTTAATTTAAGGGCAGGGGTTGTAAGAAACTAAACTTATAGAAGAGGGCCTATAAGGACTATATTAACTTCTTACCTGCCCTTAAAACTAATAAAGCGTAGGTTAGGTTCGCAGTAAGATACTTAGGAGATATATAACATAACTACTAGAACTAAACAGTCGCTAAGATCCTAGAGCAAAAGCAACACAGGAAAGTCACCTAGGACCTTCTATAGTAGACTATAGTAGACTCCCTAGGATTAGCCTAGGAGCGAAAAAGTGCTGCTCGCTAAAGGATTAAGGTAGTTAAACAAGATAAGAAGACCCCTATAGAACTCCTTAACTACCTTAAGGACTAATAGGAGGAATGCAACCTAGAGAAGGCCTTAGATAATAATAATAAAGACTATATTAATAACTTCTACACGGCACTAGACGAGAAAATCTAAAAACGCCTTAAATAGTAGCTACGTAAATAGAAGAGCCTCTCTCGCTTAGAAGCGAAGGTAAATATACATTAGTAAGCGTTAAAACCTTATAAGTTAAAAAAATAATGCACATATAATGTTAATAATAACTTCCTTAATAAGCTAGCTAATAAAAGGCGCGATTAAAAGCGATCTAGACTAAATAACATAAGACTATACTAGAGACGCCACGATAGCGACCGTCGCGACAAGAATGGCAAGAAGAAGGCTTAGGTAGTAGAGGACAAGGACAAGGACTAATACTTCTACTACCATAAACCAGGCCATTATAAGGCGTCCTGTTTAAAGTACAAGGCCGAGGCGGGGAAAGACAAGCTGTAGACCAGGAGGCCTAATAGTCTATAGGCAAGGTTAACTATAATAAGGGTTAATAATAACTAGTCGCAGCCGCAAGAACCCTTAGGGATAGGAGCAGTAGCTTACTAATTATACTAGACAGTAAAGTACAGCACGAGGGCAACTAACAACGGATTAAAGCCCTAGTAGACTATAGAGCTAAAGCGAATTTTGTTAGCAGTAATCTAATAAAGCGGTTAGGGGTTATAGTAATAATAATAAAAGGCAAACGCTACGTGGCGCTAAATAGATAAGACTTAGGCGTTCTAGGCCAGGCGAAGCTCCCCTACACTATTATAGATAGTCGCGGTAAAACCGAGAGCAATAGTTGCCTATTTATAGTTAGTAACATTAGTAAATTCGACATAGTCCTAAGAATGCCCTGGCTAGCAGAATAGAACCCTATTATAAACTTCTATAATAAGACTATCCGCTTCGCCTATAGGAAGCGCAAATAGACTAAGATCTCTACTAAATTAGTAGAAGAGTTCGCTAGCATGGCTAAAGATATAGTAAATAACTATTTTATTATGTATGCCACCCTAAAGGACACATTAGGAGGCCCACCCGGGACGCTACCTAAAGAATACTAGGGATAGTAGGAGGAAGCCTTCTCTAAAGAAGCTATAAGCATCCTTGCCAACCATGGCCCCTATAAGATAAAGATTAATATCGAGGAAGGCAAGGAAGTGCCTTTTAAACTACTCTATAGTCTATTAGAGTTAGAGTCGGCAGTTCTGCGCGACTATATCTAAAAGAACCTTAAATAGGGCTTTATTTAACTATCGCGATTAAGCGCCAGGGCACTAATCCTTTTTATAAAGAAAAAGGATAGAGGCCTCCGCCTCTGCGTCGACTATAGGGGACTAAATATAGTTATAATAAAGAACTAATACCTACTTCCCTTAATATAGGAATCCCTTAACTAACTAGGGGATGCCTAGATCTACACTAAACTAGACCTAAGGGACGCCTACTACCGCGTCCAAATTAGGGCAGGAGATAAATAGAAGACAGCCTTCTAAATAAGGTATAAATAGTATAAATATATAGTAATACCTTTTAGCTTAACAAACGCGCCTGCGACCTTCTAAAGCCATATTAATAATACACTATCGGACCTTCTCGACATCTACTATATTATGTACCTCGACGATATCCTTATCTACTCTAAGATAAAGGAGGAATACATCCAGCACGTTTAGACAGTGCTAGAACGCCTTATTAAACGCTGGCTATACGCTAAACTGTTTAAATGCGAATTCTACACACGCAAGGTGGGATACCTAGGCTTTATAGTATCTCTAAATAGCATAGAGATAGAGGAGGACCGCGTCGCCTCTATAAAAAATTAGCCTAAACTAAACTTAGTCTAAGCAGTTAGGATCTTCCTTAGCTTTACTAACTACTATTAAAGGTTTATAGAAAAATTCTCTTAAGTGGCGGCACCCCTTCACGCCCTAATAAGAAGGCTAGAGGGAGCTACTAAGGGCGGATAGCGATAGAGACTCAAGGAATTAGTTATAATAAGCCTACTAAAGCAGGCTAAGACCTCCTTCTACTAGCTAAAAGAGAGCTTTATGCGAGGGCCCTTGCTAGCCCACTTTAACCCTAAAAGACCCTTAAGAGTAGAAACTAACGCTTTAGGTTTCGCGATCTTAGGTATCTTAAGCCAACCGTAACTAGACAAATATAGGAAGCTATAATAGCACCTAGTTACTTTTTATTCGCGTAAGATAAACCAGGCAGAATAAAACTAATACACGCATAATAGCGAGTTACTAGTAATTATTAAAGCTTTTAAGTATTAGTAACACTACCTAGAGGGTGTTAGTAAGAAGGTTAAGCTTTTAACTAATTATACTAACCTGCAAGGGTTTATGTCTATAAAAGTCCTAACTAGATAATAGGTAAGGTAGGCTAAATAGCTTGTAACGTTTAATTTTAAAATTAAATACTATTTAGGAAGAATAAATCCCGCTAACGGACCGTCGCGGAGACCCGACTACGAGTTAAAAGAGGAAACAAGCTTAGGCAGGATAGGTAGTTCTTAGTAAAAACTCCTTAAGGCCCTATAGCACAAGTTATAGCTAAAAGGCAACGCTTTAGACGAAGTAGGCGTAGCAGGCAGCCTATAGCCACTAAAGTAGGTAGGAAGCCCTAGACTAGTAGTAGTAATAAGGGTTACTAGACCTAGAACGTTAGCGACTAAGGAGGCGGCGGTAAACGATTTAGCAAGCGCTTACCCTATAGTAGAGCTATTAAAGAGAAATAGCTAGGGGGACGAAACTACAGAATAAATCCTCTAGTACCTCTAAGGGCCAGAGATAGCAAAGCCGGAATGGCTAAAGCGCTAGATAATTAGACTGGCCAACCTATTATAGTACGAGAATAGGCTATACGTGCCACCTCTAGTAAGGGTACACGTCCTTTAATAATGCCACGATAACCCCCTTGCGGGCTATTTTAGCTTTGCTAGGATTTTAAAGCTAGTGCTATAAGAGTTCTAGTAGCCTAGTGTCTAATAATATATAAAAAACTACGTCTAGACCTGTTAAGCGTGCTCTAGGGCGAAACCTGTCTAACACGTAACGCATGGCCAACTTAATAGCCTGCTAGTCTTAAGGGGCATCTAGGAGAACATTACTATAGATATAATAATAAATCTACCTAAGAGTAAATCCAGAGCCTATCGTTATAATAGTATCTTAGTAGTTATTAGCTAGTTTTTTAAGATAGCACACTATATCCCCACGCGAAAGGACCTAAAGGTAGTAGAGTTAGTTAAGGTCTTTAGAAAAAAGGTTCTGCGCCTACACGGCCCTCTAAAGTTAATAGTTACGGACAGAGGTAGCCTATTTATATTAGCTTATTAGAGTACCTTTGCTTAATATTTAGGAACTAAGCGACTCCTCTCTACTACCTTCTACTTGTAGACAGACGGACAGACAGAACGATAGAACTAAACGCTTAAATAGTACCTTTAAGTATTCTGCAACTACGAATAATCTAATTAGGTAGACCTTCTATCTAAAGCAGAATATTCGTATAATAATAGCATCTATAGCTCTATAGGAGTGTCGCTATTTATTATAGTGTATAGCCTAAATCTACTAATAGTAGGCCTACCCCGAGAAGTACAGCTGCGCGGGTTAGTACCCATAGTAAGGGCCAAAGCGGTAGTTCTAGCCTAGACTAGGGCCTAAATAACCTAAGCGATCCTTAGGGCACAGGCGTACCAGGCGACGTGGTACAACAGAAAGTATAAGGCCTAAACCTTTATAGTAGAGGACATGGTATACCTCGACGCCCGCAATATATAGTTAACTAGGCCTAAGAAGAAACTTAACTATAAGTCCTAAGGTCCCTATAGGGTAAAACGGCGAATTAGTTAATAGGCATATAAGCTAGAGCTGCTAAAGGACTTTAATATTTACCTAGTATTCCATGTGTCTCTCCTAAACTAGGTAGCCCTAAAAGGACTACTACAACGGGAGCAAAGCCCGCCTAAGGTTATTATACCATAAGTAGGGGAGGATATATACCTAATTAAAGGAATTAAATCTAGGGTACTCCAGGACGGAGAATGGCTATATAAAGTTAAGTAGAAAGGATATAATAGCGATAAGAACCAGTGGTTATCTATAGAGGAGATCTCTAAAGGGGCGATAAAGCAGTTCCTAAAGGGCTTAGATAAGGAGACTAAAGGTCGCCCTAAACAGGAGCCTAAGAGGCGGGGTCGCCCCCCTAAAGAAGGAGGAAGACAGCACTTAATAGTAATTAGTAATAGATTACTCTAGAGAGTATACTTTATAGGCTGCGAAATACTAGAATAAACAAGGCAGAGGATTCTTAAATAGACTAAAGACTAGAACGAGCTATCTAGGCCTATTCACGCCTCTCGGGGCCTAATAGAGGCTTATAAGCCCATTCGGACCGTACCCAACGCGATTATAGCCAACCGAAACCTAACTAAAACCGCCTAAGGGTATAGAACGTGAATAAAATCTGGACACTATTAATAGGGGCAGAAATCCCTAGATCGTACTAGATAACCCTCTTAATTAGTTAGGCGCTTAGACTTATAGGCTTACTAGAAAGTCTCTTAATTACTCTTACTTTTAATCTTTTTCTTTACTTCCTTCGCAAGGAAGTCTAACGTGGCTAAGACACTAGCCTTAAACGCTAACTACCCTAAATTAGCATTAATAACCCGGGATTAGGGTTAAGAACCCTTACTAACTTAGAAGTAACTTTCTTACGCCTAGGGGTAAGAGCACTAGCAGTAACTAGGAAGGTTAAACTACCCCCCTCTATAATAGAAGCTTTCCTTTTCCACTTCTCCTTAATAAAGAGGCCTACCACCGGAATAATCTCCTTAGGAGGCTAGGTGTTATAACCTAAGTAGTAGGGGGTTAATAGGTTTCCACAGAATTTGGATCCGGTGGCCCTATGCAACTTAGTCTAGATAACCCTTAACTATACTAGATAATACTTATATAATAATATTACTCTATTCCGTCTCTAGTACCTGCGCGGTGGCCTTTACTAATACCTTATTTAATCTAGAGAGGTTAATCTTGTTGCATGTATACGTATTAATTTGGCTTAAGCGCGGTATAAGGGTAATTAAAGCACTTAACACGTTCTCTAAGTTATCTTTAGGTATCTGCTACTAATTAGCCTTAAAACCCCTATATAACCCTCGAAGCGCTAACTTACCTACTAATAATCCTTACTATCGCCGTAGCAGGCATCGTAGCGGTAGATTAAATTATAGTCCTTTAAATCTATTAGGCTAAGATTAATATATACTGCTTTAGACTAGACACGACGCATCTCCTTAACCTAAAACTAGCAGAGCTTTATCTTCTTGTAATTAGACTACTTAAGGCTATCTAGGATAATAGGAAGGCAGGTATAGTATAGGTTAATAGTACTAATCACGCTCGCACGAGCCTTGTTAACTAGGGCCTTAAGAATGGCGTTTGCGGCACTTATAGTGCTAAATAGCATAGGTATATCTAGACAAAGTCTAAAGGTTACTAAAGAGGGCGGTAGAGAAGTAATAAGTACGGGGACGACTTAATAGGCCTACACTAGGTTAGTCTACCTTCACGATCCCTAAATTTAGAGCGGCTAGGTACTAAAATAGGGGGCATCTAGGGTTAGGCACCCTAGACTGCTATAGATTGGCCAGGTCGTACTTACGGGTTAGGGAGCCTCCAGGATAAGGTAAGCCACCAAGTAGAGAGTAAGAATAAGGGTTTTAGGCCTTAGTATAAGCCTAAGATTTAGCTTACGTTATTAGCTTACGTAATACGCGAGACCTAATTAGGCTAGTTATTACGTGCTTATTCTCGCGGTTAAGACCCTTAAAGAAAAGAGCCTTTGTTACGAGTCGTAGGTCGAGGGCCCTCGACGGCCCTAGTCCGCTCTAGACCGGCGCTATCCGGGCCTTCCGCCTATCTACTTCCCTCGCCGCAGCCCTTCTCTTCCCTCTCTAAGGGATTGCCTTAGTACTGTGGATAGACTGAGTCGCCCGTAGTCAGGGCGCTTTTTACAATTACGAGTATTAAATTAATCTCTAGCGATAGAGAGGTGCCCGAACCTATACTCGTCGCATAGGCCGTTAATTACCTTTATTACTAGTATACAAATACGGCGCTGCCTGATAGCTATATAATCGCTATATTAATATTAGGATACGCTAATAACTCTATCTTAATAGAGTGGCTAAAGTTCTTTAAAATACAAACGCGCGCGCGCTAGAAAGGCGCATAATAATTACTTATATTTAATAGATTTAGTAGCCACCTTACTATTAAGTTTATATAGTTCTGCGATAATTATAAGATACTCCCCTTCTTACTACTGCTACATTTATTATATTATCTGCAGCCTCTAGACGTCGTCTGTTTTTAGCTATTAAAGCAGAATTACAAAAAGGCTATAGAGATGGCCACCCAAACTGGCTGCACAGACTTTAACAAAGTCGAATTTCTACATGCGATCCATGGGATCAGGATGGATATATTCAAGCGCAGCACAATCCTAAGCGCCTGGGAGAAAGCTAGGATCTTTCCATTTAATCCAGAGCTTATTTACATGAAGCTGCCAGCACCTATCCGGACGCCATCCCCATCAGTTCTATCCGCTGTTGATTCGAGCCCTATCGCCAATACACCTACAGCATATCAACGGCAGCATCAAAAAATGTCGCGCGCCCTTAAGAGAAGCAATATCCCCCGCACTGTCAAAATCTGCCACAGGCGGACTTCTTGCTAGTGGCCAATCGGACGATAGCTCCGATTCTGCATGAACACCGAGATTTATGAAGTTTGGCTGTAGATTCTTATACAATCTGCATTTTTACTCGTACTTAACTTAAATTACTTAATAATTGAGCTCTTGGTGGTGTTAATTAACTTGATTGTTTGTAGTCGGCGGAGGTGCTCCTGCCAGCACTCAGGGAGTACTTCAGGCCTACACATAGGCAGTTGGCAGAGACTACACCTAAAGCGCGTACGCGGAGTACGCTGAGGAGGTCGAGGAGACTGTAAATTGCCTTGAACGTGACCCAGAGCTACCCTGGGAGGCTGAGACTTGTGCTGGCGTCGCCCACGCTCCGCACAAAGTACACAAGTCTTTGCCTGTTTATACAGGTTTACGGAGCGATGGGAGCTCTCCTCAGCGACAACGACGTCGTCTGATCTCTTGCGCTTTGCTCCTGCGTTGCAGAGACGCGTCCCGCGGTCGAAAAGCTGCTTAATGAGGTCGTATAGGAACCTTTTGTGGCCGCTCCTTTTGGCGGCGGCAGTGTTAGAGTATAAGGACAGCTTGTACGCGTTGTTAAGCGTTAGGTCGAGCAGAAAGTAGAGCAAAGGTCGCTAGGTACAACGCTTAACTTGCTAGGTCGAGTAATACGCCTTCGTCTAATCAAAGCGATTAACCTTAGTTTTGTAATAATTATAGTTGTTAATCATCTGCGGTATGCCCAGCAGCCTCACAGGCTCGTTGCTAAAGGCTTTTTTAAAGATCCCCTTGTTATTTTGGCTCATTTTGGAGCGTCGGCGGAGCTTCATGATAACCTGGATCGCTGGTGGCGACTATCGTCAGCGTGCCAAGGCCATAGTGTTAAGACGACAAACTTACGCTCTGCGACGGTAGAGGCAAAAAGGACGACCTGATTATCTCTCCACGCTGCCTGTAGGACTTCTCCGCTCTTTGACAAGTCCCATCTGATCTCTCCCCACTCCATGTGCTTTGTAAACTGCGTTTTCAGACGCATAAGGCTACTCGAAAAGCGCTCCTTTGCCACCTTCTGGCGGGCGCGCCCTTTAACGCTGACGTCCTCGACTTGCAACTCTACGCGCGCAGCGTCTTTAAAAGTCTTTTTAGTTGTTGTCTTAGTTGTCCGGACCGTCCCTGCGTAACCTACGCCTTGCCGCCGCAGGTATTCAAGCATGGGTATGGTGTTGAATAGATTGTCGTCCCACACAATGTGGAGACCCGACGGAAAAAGGCGCTGACTATTAGCGTTAACGGCGAGGACGAGAGCGACGGGTACTAACTTTATAGGTGTAAAAGCCTGCGCGTTAGCGTTAGTAAAGGTTGGTAAATTAACAGGGCCGCGGCCTTTGCCTCTGGTATGAAATAACCAGTTCAGGACGACTCTATCGTTTGCTAGATACTAGATTTTAAAGCCCTCAGGTGTAGGCTTTGTCTTAATGATTACCACCTCGCTAGCACGTCTAGTAAATCTGGCAATAGCCTCGTCAACGCAGAGGTGCTTGCCAGGGCGCTAGTACTGCAGAGAGCGCGCGCGGAGGAGCTCTGAGAAATCCCACACCCTGCCAAAAGGTGACTGAAAAGTCTGACTAACTTCCGCAGTGTACAGGTAGCGATCTAGCTAGTGCCAGCGCGTACAGCCTATGAAGTCGTTGAGCTTGTGAGTAGGCGCGTTTTTGTAACCGCGACTCCAATATTCTGCCAGCGACGGCTCTCTGTGGACGGCCATATATACGACAATTGCAAAGTACGTATACAGCTCTCCTGGCGACGTAGGTTTCTAGCCTCTCGCGGAGGGCAGCTGAGGGTGCGCATGAGCAGCGCGATTGTTAGTAAAGTGTACGATCTGCTCCATGACCTCGGCGTCGAAAAATAAGTCAAAGAGGGCAATTAGAGAGCCTCTGTCAGTACCCTTAGGTAAATTAGCGACTCTAAAAGTACGTGGGTTATTAATTTCGAGAGGTCTCTATTGCGGTGGCGGCGTGGACGGTAAGTCAGGTAAAACACCTCGTTTTTGTGAGTATTTTGTGTATTTTACGAAGTCAGGATCGTTGCTGACGGCAGACGCAGGATTTGGCATGTTTGCATATGCTAGCAATTTTGAAAGAGGTTAATTTTAGCTGTAAAACAAAAATTGCCGTTATCACAATTCAAATTTAGTGTTAAGATCGACTAGACGCTGATTGGCGCGTCGTTTGTGGCAGATTTTGACAGTGCGGGGGATATCAAGCAGGAGGCTTACAAAATTCCTAGAAAGCTCGCAATTGCTAATCGATAGTCTCGCGCTGGCCCAGCGCGACCTTATGGATATCACCGCAGCAGCTCAACAACGCTAAAAAAGGCAGATCAAAGATAAAAGGCTAGTATAAAAAGGCGGCGTAGTGACCGTCAAAGCAGCGCGACAAGTAATTAATCAACGTATAAAGCTTAAGGCTTAAAAGGTTGCTCGAAAGGCTGTAAAAACGTACAAGGACGCCCACTTGCAGAGCCTACAAAATCAGCCCCGATAGGTCCTATTTCTTAGAGAGATGACTATAGATCCTGCCCTACTTACTACACCAACTCCACTGTATATTAGCCTATATAATTGAAGTCTACGCTGTCAAAAGACTGGATCAATTTCGATTCTCTATACAAAGTTACGTTAGGCTGCGAAGTTACGTTGGGCTGCGCAGGGCCAACCTCCGGTTGGCGTGTGGGGCGAGTAAGGCGGAGGGTCTCTGACTAAGTCGATCAGAAACTCGCTATCGGTCCGTTGGTGGCTCCAATGTCATGCATATGCATATCAAATTCGCTGGGTTTGCATATTCCAGACGGCCGTGGACCTCGGTTGAACCAGCTCTCTCAATACCAATCTTAGAGTGAGCCCCGAGGCTAGTACTTCGCTGATCCGTATCCGGGCCTTTAGCACCACCAGTGTGAGGCCCATTGAGACGCCGTACGCCGAGTTCTTCCATCCGACAATTTAGAACGCATTGAGTGAAGAGATTGCAATCAAAGCACGCTGCGTATACTGTTAACGGCCGAATCTGGACAGAGGCCTCTGGAAAGAAAACGTATAGTGGGAAAAGCACGCGGCACCAAGACCGAGGAATGCTTCAAGCTGTGGCCACGACATCATACCGTTGAAAACCACTACGCTTTTCAGCAACACGGAGAGAAGTGCGGAGTGGCAGGAGGACCAGACGGAACTGCGAGCTTGCGCGCTCACTGGAGTCGAGCCGCAACAGCTCTACATAAAAAATGTCATTGGCTTCCTACGGTGCCCTCTTCAATAAGAAAGCCGGTCCTCGAGGAATGCATCTTCTTCGATATCGTATTGCGCTGACAAATTGCGCGCGGCTGCTGTCCACATTGTGTCCAAGGCACAGTGAGCGGAAATGCAGGGCACTTAGTATTGGTATTCCGCGATTGAATTGTGGGTGCACGTGTCGGAGTGCACACTTTTGTCGCCCTCCAGCTGCCTGGACGTCGAATGCACCGCGTATTGATATCGCGATTCCAGACTTATCACCGACTCGTCGCTGCTGCCTGGACTGCTTATTGGGTTTGTCGTATCGCGGATTGACACGCATTTTGTGGAAGATAGTTTCACGCCATGTATTATTCAGTCTCGCTCATCAACCCTCGGGCGCTTGCTCTCCCGGTTGGTATCCTCGCTGAATCTCTTCCTCTCGCCCAGCGGGCGTGAATTCGCACCCGTCGCCCCCTCGCGATCGCAATCTCTGCCACTGTAGCCATCTGAGCGGAAGCGCTCGTCGACGCCATAGTCACCCTTGGGTCGCCGCGTGTCGCCATAGTCGCCCCATTTGCCCGTATCCTCAGTTTTCATGTCCCTGTACCTTGTCCTTCCCTTCTTGCCTAGTTTGGTCATGTCACGGATCTGCATGTACTCTGGCAGTACCTCACGATTTGTCTGGTCTTCAAATCGTGCGCCCATGACGTTGCGCTTATCAATACCAAGCTCTGCCAGGTCTTCCTGGAAGAAAGCACCCTTGTGAAAGTACTTCTGCATGTACTGCATTTGTCCACGGTCTTCCCGCTCCTCCTTCTGCTTCTCCAGATATTCGCGATCTTCGGCGTCTCGTTCGGCTTCTGTGAGGTTCCGCCGCCGCTCGATCTCAGCGCGCTCTTTCTCGGCTTCTTCGATGGCAAGACGTTCGCGTTTGATGCGTTTGAGCTCGCGCAGTTTCCAGGCGGCATACTCGGCTTCCGGGTCCAAGCCGTCGGTGTCGTCGACGGCGTTGATGTCGGCTTCTTCGACATCGTCATCCCAGTCCTTCTTCCCTGCTGCCTTTGCCGCCGCGCGCTGCTCAATCTGTTCCTGCACTAGCGCCCTCGTCTGCTCTTGCCGTCGGCGTTCCTCCTCCACAGCTACTTCTTCCGCTGTCTTCACCGGCACGGCCACCTTCTCGCGCTGGCCTTTCTTCAAGAAGACAGGTCGCATCAGCTTCTTTGGAGCTTCCTCCTCGCTGCTTTCTTCCTCTTCTGAGCTGGATTCATCGCTGACACTCTCACTCCCGCTTCCACTGTCCTCGCCTTCTTCCTCGCCCTCGCTCTCCGTCTCAAACTCGTCTTCCACATGCTTAAGATCCTCTTCCTTCTTCCGCGCAGCGAGCTGTGACTTTAGTGCCGATTTGGGAAATGACGAGGCGATGGGGGCGGGTTTCGGCTTTACGAAGGCGGGTTTTGGCTTCTGCTCTTCCTCAGATTCCGACTCGTCGCTGCTATCGCGCTCCTCAACTTCGGCGGCGGCTGGCTTCCCAGCGAAATGGCGCGTGCGCACGGGTTGCGCAGTGAGCTTCTTAGTCCTTGGCGGAGGCATCGTGAAGTGGACGTTATCAGCAAAAAGTTGGGTATAATCGGCCAAAGCGAGGTTGTGGGCGAGTTTGGGCGGAGCGCAATTGATGTCAAAAGTTCACGAACGCGATACCCTGGTTCATTTAGCGAGCCTTGGCATTCGGCCATCCTGAGCTACCTTGGCTGTTCTTTCCCTCTTTTACGATACTTTGACTATTTTGATTGTGAGAAAAAACCTGATGATATTCGTTAAGAATTCCTCAAAATCCCTCCTGTTCAGGCTTGTTTCCAGTATTCGAACGCCCATTCACTACGCGTAAACCCTACCACACTCACAACTCGGCCATCCTCAGAGTGATCGATACAGACCCCTCGTCTCAAAGTAATCTAATATTTACGATTTGAATGCAGTACTTGGTTTCTGAGGTGGTGGAGTAAATGTACTCTATCATCCCCAAGACGACAGGACACCTTCAACTACATTAACCCTCTGCCTCCCTCACCTACCCTACGCCATTGTACTTCGCCATAAACCACGGCTTCGCCATCCCAATAATCTCCTTCTTCAGCATATCCTCCTCAATCCCATGCTCCCTAATATACCCCTTCTCCTCCGTCAAAATATCTGTCTGCACCCACTTCAAAAACTTCCCGATCCCTTTCATATCCTGCCGGATCCCCTTCTCCCTCAAATAATCCCACCCCTGCTCCAGCCGCTGCTCCGAACACCACGCCCGTGCTGCCGACGCAGCAGCCTCCCACTTCTCCGCCTTGTCCGCGGCAGGCTTCTTAGGCGCCGGCACAAATGTTGGTTTGAACTTGCCGCCCTTAGTCTTGAACCACAGTTCGGAGTCGGAGATGTACGGAACGAGCTTCCAGATGAGACCTTCGCCTTCGCCTTCGATGCCGAAGGTCTTTGCGAAGGGGCAGGCGGCGGCGACGCTCTCGGCTAGCACTTCGAGCTCGTCGATAGTGCGCTGTGGGTTTTCGGGGTACAGCGTCGAGTGGTAGATGCCTGCGCGGGAAATGTTGTAGATTTTGTCGTCTGGGGCCTCGATGTCGGCGTAGAGACTGTCGGAGACCCAGGACCCGTTTATCTTGGCAGAGATGATGACGAGGCGGGGGGAGAGCTGGGAGATGGCGACGCCTTTTTGGATTTTCGAGCCGATCCACTCGCCGGCTATCGTGACGGGTAAGTGGGTGTTCAATGTGGAGTCGGGGTTTAGTTCACTCCATCGGGCGAGGAACTGGTCGCGGAGGCGAGTGATTGTGGCGTGTTTTGTGGACATGGCTTTCGCAAAGCCGTAGTTGTCTGCTGCCTCTGTGACAGTGGTGTTGTTGCGGGACTGAAAGACTATGGTGTTGTCGCTTGATACGACGATGTCGGTATGCGTGCCGTGGATCTTGACGGTTCCGATAATGGGGGTAGCGTCTATTACTGGTTCTCGCTCCGGGTCGTTAGGATCGCGAAGCTTGTGCTTCAGTCGTTTGATAATCTGGTAATCGTGAGCGGATCCTCGACTACAACACCAAAAAAAAAATGGCCAAATACGCCGTATAGCCCTAACCCAAGCACCGTAACGCGCAAATAGAAAGATTTTTGCACAGCGCTACAAAAAGCACCCTGATCTCGAACATACCTCTTTGATGTGAGTCGTGATTCTCGGGTACAGTGTTGACTCTCTTGCCCCCATGTTTGCGGAGCCAATTTCAGCAGTGTCTTCGCATATCTGCAAATTTGTTTTCGCATTAAGTGGTTTGCCATCTGGCGGGCATGCCGTGATCTCGTGGTCCTCCATGACATGCATTGTGAAGGCCAGGCCAGCTGGATGCGGTGTACAATGTTAAGTACTTCGCAATGTTAGTCCCAGATGGACTGAATTCGGCTTTCACAGACCAGCTACTGGATAGCGATTTTTTGTAAATGAAGGATGATGGTGTCACACGTGCGAAAGGCGACGGCAAAGGTCATGGTCGGCGTGAAGAAAGGTTACCCAACTGTGACTCCTCGATAGAACCATGGGCGAAGATCGCGCCTGCTGATCCATGCCATGCAGACGACTACAGTGGTGCAGCTTCCCCGGCTCATTCAGGGCGAGCGCCTCGGAGCGAAGCTACCGTGAAGTCAATCGGGTACTAAATTTCGATAAGAGCTGAGATCTATGCTAGGATTGGAAGAAGAGGTGTTGCAGGCGTTTCCGCTTCGTCGCCGCCACCCATGAGCGCTGATTGGTGGACAAGCGAACACGCAGTGATGGTGAGAGGAAACAACGGGCATGCTCATCACAACACGACTGACTTCCACTGCAATCTACATCCTGCTCAATAGTTATGCTGGATTATAAACCTGTGCCTCTACACCGTAATTTTCCAGAGCCTGTCGAGGTGGTCGTTCGTCATACAATGTCGCAAACACATGCACCCTGTCAATCCACCGCAGTGACCGCACCTTCTTCTAAAAGCTGTCGGATGTCGCGTAGGAACGAACATGGAATTGGCTTCAATATGAATTCACTGATGGTTGTGATGCGTCCGAACAAAGGTGAAATCGATGGCCGTGGTGGTTGGGCGGTACGTCCGGGTGCTTCCCACACCGCTCGGCGAGACCATTACCCGCACATGAACAAGTGAAGAGATCACACCCCAGGCGGGGTACGTTGATCTGAAAGAGATAGTCGTGGAAAGGTTGCCCAATACGGGATATCGAAGGCATCCACCAACCGTACCTCTCCGTCCCCAGTCTTGGCAACGATAACAGCGAAAAGACCCACTGGCAAAGGGGGACATGTTGAGCGATGGCGAGGGCAAGGCCGGGCATTAAAGGTTTCCTTCGGGCCACATCCAACAAACCACCGCCGATACGGTCAACTGATCTTGCTATTACGTATCTGTTATCAGGCCGGAATGAGGCCGGAAGTTTTCCGGCCTCGAGATATAAGCGTTCGCGAAATCGCCCCAGAAGCCATCATATCATCTCGAAGACAAGTCACCTGACTATACTATATTACTCTCATCCGTTCAACGATGTCTACCTCTTCATTTGACTTTCCTGTCTTGACGGACACCCACCCCGAGGATAGGTCGATGCCTGCCTTCATGGTGTCGACCACCAGGGGCTTTCTTCCTCGTCAGGAACCGGTTGTCAAGCTCCCTCAAGAGTTCCAAGCAGTTGAATCACTGCTTCAGCGTATGCCTATCAAGACATTGTCCGGAGAACCAGGCTTGCTTGCCAAGTTCACCTTTGGCGATACATTGGACGCCGAACTTCCCGACCTCAGTGACGAGGTAGAGAAGTACCGACATGATCTCGTTGTCATGAATGCTCTCTATCGCGACTACTCCTTCCTGGCTTCAGCATACCTCTTTGAGCCTTGTCATGAAAGGTTCCTACGGGATGAGCCATATGGTCTAGGCAGACAGAAGTTACCGCGCAGTATTGCAATGCCAATTGTTAAGATAGCTGAGATGTAAGTCCATCTACGAACACGACAGCTATACGAATTGCTAACAATGACGCAGTGCGGGCTTCAAACCTTTCATGGAATACGCAGGCTCCTATGCGCTCTTCAACTACCGCCTAGAAGACCTTGCCAAAGGTCTGGAGTACGATAATCTACGCTTGATCCGCGCGTTCGAGCACGGGCTGGACCCTTCATCTTCAGAAGCTGGCTTCGTGCTTGTACACATCGCCATGGTGAAGGAGTCTGGCCCGCTCATCAAAGGCACTGTCGACATGCTGCAGAGCTGCGTCGCCAAGGACCGTCAGACCTTCGATGATGGACTACGCACTGTAGTCAATGGTTTGAAGAACGTCAATGCCGTGATGAATAGTAAGTTCACACACCTTCCTGTTGGTCATACATGATACTAATATTCACAGCAATGTGGAACCGTTCCAAGCCGCAGAGCTACACGCACTTCCGCACCTTTATCTTTGGCATCACATCGCAGTCCATGTTCCCCAACGGCGTTATATACGAAGGGGTCAGCGAGAAGCCCATGTCCTTCCGCGGCGAATCCGGCGCTAACGATAGCATGATTCCGCTCATGGACAACCTCCTCCAAATCAACATGCCGGCCACCCCTCTCACAGAGATCCTTCAAGACTTCCGGCAGTATCGGCCAGGCAACCATCGCGAGTTCCTGGAAGCGGTGAATGCCGCCTCTAGTGCCCTTGGTGTGAAAGAATTCGCACTTCAAGATCCTATCTCTGCCGCTTTGTATCTGCAAGCTTTGGACCAAGTGAGGGATTTCAGGTGGCGGCATTGGTGCTTCACGAGGGAGTATATCCTGAAGCGGACAACGCATCCTACGGCAACGGGTGGCAGCCCTATCGTTACGTGGTTGCCGAATCAACTGCAAGCTGTACTGGAGCAGATGGTTGATACCGAGAAGTACTGCAAGGGTGTGAAAGGGGTCGAGGAGATCATGGATACGGCTCACAATCAGAAGGAGACGCTGAAGAAGGAAGTGGAGAAGTACTGCAGTGAGCGAGGGGTTGCGCCCTGAGGTAAAGGCGCTGCATTCGATTCGAATACTAGGAGGGCTTTGGGTTGATGTAGACTGCTATAGATTGATGGATGATTCACAGCAATCCTTCGTCCTCTTGGCAGAAGAGGGCACGATGCGTCCATGGCAGCGAATATGAACGAGAGTCGACTCACAATTCCATGCCTGAAATACTGCCCCCTGTGAGCCCTTCTCGTGTTGCGCCCTTGGGTGCGGGGAGTGGGTCTGCAGCGGTACGACCCACCTTCAACATTGGTACTCTTTCTCGCGAATACGAACCCAAAGCCCTTCAATTGACCATCACGAACCCTGAGGTCATAATCAGGCCTACCATTCGGTTACCTTTGACTCTCCCAAATTGTGACTCAAGCGTCGCGTACGCGTGGGAGTCACAGCGTCATCCGGCTCTGACTCGTTATCGATAACCTCCGCAGTTGCTAAATAGGCCGTCGCCCCACGCCAGCTCGACCCACGACATCACGCCGCCGCCGCTACCTTCGCAGACACCTCAATGCTAGCTGCAATACGTCTCATGGAATATTCAAGACCCATTCGAATACAGAATACTTGTCGAATAAGAAGGTCCAGAACCTGAACGTTTGCGCACACAGGGAGTAATTGATAGAAACACATGATGGCATCACGACATGCGCCCAAGCAGAATCCGATGGATCGGCGGAAGGGCGAGAGTGTACGTATCACGAGATTCCAATGACAGTACTGGGAAAGGGCCTTTAGAAGCTGCATTACCGGGGGCAGACATGATAGAGGCCGCTTGCTCCATCTGCCCACGACAGCAGAAAAGCATAAAAGCTGATGGGACGCGCAGGCACTCAGCGACTTTGCCGACTACGTTCAAAAACAACAGGCTTTGCGCCGCCCGCCCGGCCAAGCGACGACGGCCGCCGCCGAAGAGCACGACGAGCTCAGCATCCTCGACGAGCTTGGGCTCTCGGACGACACGACACCATCCGTGCCGCTGAAGACACTCCTGCTCGATCCTGCCGAGGAGAATGTCCAGAAGCTCGCCGAGTACATTGAGGGCAGATTGGTGGAGGGCCACGGCGAGGCACTGTTCGACCTCGGCCTGGAGGACTCGGGGGAGTCGATGGCCTTCACCAAGGACGACTGGAACACTGCGCTGCAGAGAGTGAGCGATGTGTGCGACAAGGTCAAGGCAGACTACAAGGTGCTCATGACGAGGAATGTGGGCCATGATTCAGATTTGGAAGTCGGGCCGAGAGACGCGAAGGATACGAGTTGCTCTGGGAAGCTCATCTTGCGAAGAAGACCGGAGAGCGTGGACGATGTTATTGAGACGAGGATTGCGGTGGTGGGGAATGTGGATGCGGGCAAGAGCACTATGCTGGGTGTGCTGGTGAAGGGAGGATTGGACGATGGGAGAGGAAAGGCGAGAGTGAATCTGTTTCGTCACAAACATGAGATTGAGAGTGGGAGGACCAGCTCCGTCGGCATGGAGATCATGGTGAGTCTTGGCAAATAGATCGCAAACCCGCCATGTACGGGCGATGGTTGCTGACGTAGCGCAGGGCTTCGACAGCAAGGGCGAGATCGTCGTCTCCAACGTGTCAGGTCGGAAACTGACATGGGAGGAAATCGGCCGTCGATCTGCAAAAGTCATCGGCTTCACCGACTTGGCCGGCCACGAGAAGTATCTGCGCACAACCGTGTTCGGTCTCCTCTCGTCCGAGCCCAATTACTGTCTCCTCATGGTCGCCGCGAACAATGGTCTCGTCGGCATGTCCAAAGAGCACCTCGGCATTGCCCTCGCTCTGAACGTGCCCGTCATGGTCGTTGTCACTAAAATCGACATCTGCCCTCCACAGATCCTGGAGCAGACTCTTACCCAGTTAACTAAGATTTTGAAATCACCGGGCGCGCGAAAGATCCCAATATTCATCTCGAACCGCGACCAGTGCGTCAACACTGCCACCCAATTCGTCTCTAGACGGATATGTCCAATTTTCCAAGTTTCGAATGTCACAGGCCACAATCTGGACCTGGTACGCACTTTCCTGAATATTCTTCCGCACCACGGCAACTACAACTCATCGGCCCCTTTCGAGTTCCACGTCAACGACACCTTCTCCGTCCCCTTCGTCGGCACCGTTGTCTCCGGCGTTGTCAAGTCGGGCGTCATTCACACCGGCGACAGCATTCTTGTTGGGCCGGACTCACTGGGGCAATTCACAACTACAAAAGTGCGCTCCATTGAGAGGAAACGAATACAGGTGCCGGGTTGTAGTGCCGGACAGTCTGCATCTCTCGCACTCCGCAACGTCCGAAGAAAAGACGTACGAAAAGGCATGGTCGTCCTGCACAAACTGGATCCGACCACCGGCGCCGAGCTGACACCTAAGGTGTACCGCGAGTTCATCGCCGAAGTCCTCATCCTCTCTCACGCCACCACCATCAAAACCAAGTACCAGGCTATGCTGCACGTCGGTCCGGTGTCGCAGACTTGCGCCATTATCGACATCGATAGGAACTATATTAGAACCGGAGATAGAGCGCAGGTTGCGTTCAGATTCGTCCAACGGCCGGAGTATCTGACTGTGGGTGACAGGATTCTGTTTAGAGAGGGGAGGACGAAAGGGTTGGGTATTGTGAAGGCGGTGGGGTATGATCCAAGGAAACCGCTGAATCCTGAGGCGCAGAAAGAGAGGGAGGGGAAAGCAGGGGATGGGGCTTAGGGACGTCCTTTTGAGGAGGGGAGTTCTATTGTATAGTTGCTGTACTAGGAACAAAGTAAGTAACGCAGATTTTCCTCTGAAAGTACCTGGCCCCCGCGGATCTTCGCACGTGCCTGCATAGCCAATCACGACTTCAGGCAGCGTTTAACACAGGATTCTAACTGTGCCGCCTCCCTATGGATCCTTCCCCATCCGTGCTTTCAAATCTCGATAAGTTCACGTGGGTTCTATGAATTCTTTTCCATGGAGACGGCCAGCAAACGAAGAGACTAGTTGAGCGATCCGGGGAAGCCTCTCGCGAAGAAGATGCGTGGCGACGTGAACACAAACGACTCACCCAAAACGAAGGTAAAGGATAGCATTAACAACAGCGAAATGTGAGTACTCTTAAAAGTTATAATGCTACGAGGTTTAGTGCGTCGACTTTAACAATCATAGAACCCATCGCAACCAACGCCCCTCCCCCCTCCTCATACTTGGGCAAAGTTGTACGTACAACATGTTGTACAACGCGTTGTGTAGTATAGACCTAAATCTGTTGTACAATAACTACATGTTGTAGGTAGTAATATAACTATTATACAACGCACTTTAATTAGTCCTATAGCTTATATATAGGGTATTTATCGCCCTGTACTCTAAAATATTATTACGATAATGTAAGAAATTTACTTAAAATTAGTTATTTTACTTAATAAATATAGCTTACGTATTAGTACTATACTGCCTTGTTCTCTAGTTTCTACTATAATATAGCCAGAGCTCGTAACGTACGGAGCTCCGGATCCATGGAGCTAGCTCCATGAGCTACGTAGCTCCATGGATCTCATGGAGCTGTACGCCTTGCCTAATCGGGCAAAAATGAAACTTCTCTTAGGAGGCTCAAGACGTTGTTAAAACCTCGGTTGTTTGACGTCAGTCGTCTCCCATATAGTCTCTATAGACGTCAATAGTGACTCAATAATTATTCAACATGTCCCAAAATCCCCTAAGGAGGCTTTAGAACACCCCAAGGAGGGCTTCAAGGCTTTCTACGCCCCAAATTACCCCATCCAGAGCCTCACCGTCGCCAGTTTCCACCCCGTCTCGCAGGCGCGCTGACCGTCGGCGTCCCGTCGACGTACTGTCAGACAGTGACACCTCTGCCTATGAGGCTGACGGCGGCAAAGGGCCTTTCAGAGGCCCTCAATCTCATAGAGGAACTCAAGAGGCTCGCCGGCGAGCTCTAAAGAGGCCTAGAGTGGCTGAATTTGACTACGACTGGGTCAATTATGACAAAATCCCTGGATACCTGGCGGATGAGCGGCAGGTTAGGAGACGCGCTGGCTACTGGCTGTACGGAGTACCTTTACAGCGTATAGAGGATAAGACACAGTGGTATCTTTATAAGCACTGTCACCTGGAGGATTCTCCGCATAATGCTATTTTAAAGGTTAATAGTAGAGGCGGCGTTCTTAATCACCTCCGCGCGCGCCATACAGAGCAGTATAATTACGTAAGGAGCCTCTTAATTAAAGCTCCTAGCACTAACAAAGGCATATCGTCTATCTTAGCTACTTTAGATAATAAGGATCCTGTACAACAAGCTATACATAGTAAAGCTGTAACAGTGTTCAATCCCCAAGGCATATAGAAGGACCTACTTACCTAGATTATAGCTAATAAGATTCCCTTCTATAAGCTAAGTAGCGAGTATTTTAGGAGGTTACTTAGCCGTATGGAGCTCACTGGCCAGAGCCTCTTGCCCAACGATTAAACGATGCGGAACTGGGTCCTTTAATAGTTTAAGGCGAAGAAGGAGGTCCTTAGGAAGGCCTTAAAGGATTACCTTAGCAAAATATATCTATCCTTTAACGGGTAGACTAACCAGAGGATACATAGATTGCTTGCAATCGTCGGCCACTAGGTGGATGTGAATAATAAGTGTAATACAGCCCTCCTATCTCTACGGGAGATGGAATCTCCACACACAGGAACCAATATAAGAAAGGCTATAATATAAACGCTTAAGGCCTTTAAGATTAAGAAGAAAACAGGCGCATAGGCTTATAATAACGCCTCTTTAAATAATTAAGCCCTTACGCAGCTAGGTGTAATTTTACACTTTAACCTTATTTACTAGAGGATAAGATATGCCAGCCACATACTTAATCTTATAGTTAGGGACCTGTTTTACAGTCTTAATTATAAGATGTTTAACGTCTCTAAGAGAGAGAGCTTACTTCTCTAAAGGAGGAGACCAGCTACTATCGTAGCCGTGGACTAATTACTGTCATTTAATTAACTATAAACTAGATTCGCAAATCTCCAGGGCGGATACAACGCTTTAACGAAGCCTAAGGCCACATTTAGAGAGAGGAAAACCCTAGGGGAGGTCGTACGCCAGATCCCCTAGTGTTACTTCCTAATAATAATACTCGGTAAATGGCTTTTTATATAATAACTTGTTTTTAACTATAGCACTAAATTATTTCTCTATAACTACTACTTAAAATAGCCTCGATCCTATCGTGGGCAACTTAATTTAATATTACATAATTATAGAGTTATTTTTTAGTAGAGCTAGTAGAGTTAAACTCTAAACTTTAAGCAGCGCGCGTTGACACCTAGCAATAGCTAACTTCTCTATAGGTGGAATTCGACGGCAGACATGATTAAACGCGCCTACTAACTACGGCGTGTTCTAGATTACTTCTTCAGGCATAAGAGAGCTACGTATAAGCTTAAGATTTAACCTATTAAGAAAAGTACAATAGGAAGTCGTCCTGAGGACTTATTAACACGTTTTATTATTAAACACTAGTTAACGGCAAAGGACTGGCAGCAAGTTAAAGAGATTCTAGAGGTCCTTATACTATTTTAAGAGGCTACTTTAAAGCTTAAAGGACGTCCTGATAAGCAGAAAGAAGAGCCGCTAATTATGTTAGTATCTCTTATACTCAATTCGATAATAGACGCCCTAGAGAAGCTGAAAACTCATACCCTACGGACCTACGGCAAGAAAGGAATCTACGTCGGCGTCGAGCAGGCCTGGAACAAGGCTTAAAAGTACTATAATTCGACTACAGAGAGTCCATTATACGCTACTGCTATGATACTTAATTCTCGATGGAAAGTAGCTAGTTGTATAGAGCTCTGGGGTAAAAATCACGCCGTGGACTAGCTTGCAAAAGTTAGGCGATTCTTTAAGGATAATTATAGTAGTTTCCCTACAGTTACACGGGAGCCTTTAAGGCCTATTAAACGCCCTAATCCTACTTAGTAATCGAGGTACGGGTCGTTTAATTCTGCGATAGATTAACTAGGCAAGAGGTCTACAACGCTAGCGCCTATAAGGACTATTAATAACAAGATAACTGCGTACTTACAGGAGGATTATACTAGTAGCTCACATCCCTCTAAGTACTAGAGGCTTCTTATTGTCTAGTTAAGGTATCCTAGGCTCTCTTGCATGGCAATTAACGTGTACGCTACGCCTGCTATAAGCGACAAACCTAAGAGAGTCTTTAGCCTAGGCGGAAATACAGTTACAGCACGTCGGGCATCTCTTATTAAAGATATATAAGAAGCTCTAGTTTGCCTTAGCTACTAGATAAGTAATCTTAACATGGAACTAGAGTTGCTAGGAATAATTGAACAGAGCCCTTAAAGCTCTGTACAAAGCTCTCAGGCCAGCAGCAACCAAGGCTTCTTAATAGGCAGCTTTAACAAGGCATTTTAGGATCCTTTCTCGCAGCTGGAGGGTAATTAAAACAATTAAGTAGCTAGTGTGGAGGTTAGTAGTGTAGAATTTGTAAAAGGCGTTAATTATTTGGTGGCGATTTAGTTTAAAAACGTAGGCGCAGGCGCCTATTTTGATAGAAAATAAACGTATAAAAAGGCCCTATAGCTACACAACGTGCAAATCGTCAATTTACAGCAGCAACACGAGAATCTAATATACCAAGCTTTCTGACGAATGCTGGGCAACTACTATACTAACTACTATAAGACTAGCCCTTAGCTCCGTCTAGATCCATGGAGCTACGTAGCTCATGGAGTTGCCTAATTGGGACGGAGCTCCATGGATCCGGATCTGAGATCCGTCCGTTACGAGCTCTGAATATAGCAGTAGTAATTTTAATTTAGATTTATTAGATTCCTCTATCTAATCTAATCTAATATAAAACGAAGTAAATTAGATAAATAATTTAAATTACTTTTATTTATTAGCTATACTATTTTAATTACTTATTTAGGTTAGGTTTTTAGCACTTTTACTATACTTAAGTCGCTTGCTTTTTACTATAGAATAATTAGACCTTTTTAACTATTTAAACTTGCTAAAGTTTGTTAAATCTTTATTAGAATCTATCATTGCTATGTTAATAACTACATTCTTATTATTTCTGGTCCCTTCTACGCCTGCCTTACCATCTAGGGCGTCCTTAGAAATCTCTATAGAACCTCCCCCGCATCAGATGAACATCTGGACTCTATTTAGACTTGCCAAAGGCTCCGAATAGACTCATATCATCCAGAAAGTCGGTTCAAAGCGACACAAGAAGGTTCTACACTATTGTATCCCATGTGAGAATTAGAAAACAAAGCCGATCTAGAGCAATTTGTTAAGATCCCAAAGGGGTAGCTGGTCCCTAAGGGGCTAAGGTTGGTTCTCGGGCAGGAATACTATAGTAGGACAAGAGAAGGTTGTAGTAATAGCTTGCGCTTGTCACTAGGGCGTTGGTATTAAAGGTGGGTGTAGCATAATTAAATTAACAAGGTTGCTTATTTAGATCCAAACGATAGATTAATAAACAGGTTAAACACGATAATAGAAGTGTTGCAGTAGAAAAGATTGTGGAATTCTTCTGCTGGAGGGTGTACTATCTAGAAGCTACCGAGTATGTATCTGTACGAGCGTAAACATCGCTAGTCCCAGATAGGTGTAGCCCTCTCAGAAAGGTGAGTGGCAACTAAGCAAGGGTAGGAGTAACCATCTCATCGAGTAAGAGCCATTAAACCGTCACAAGAAGACTATCTTCGTGTCCCTATATACATGACTCGTCCCACGAATCCCAGATGTCCCAAGAATCCCAAAGTCCCATATGCCAAGATAATTCTGGGACGCCCGATATTTCTGGGACGCGTGACATGGTCACGTGATCTGTGGCTGAGTCAGGAACCTTGGCTGGTCGCACGGATAAGTGGCCATGCCCCGCCTCGCGTCATGTTGGGTCCCAACGGATCCTAACACAATTCCTATACAGGCAATATAAAGGAGCATGTTTAAAAGAAGTATAGAGCTAAGTAGAAGGAATAGTATTATAATTATACTAATAATTTCCTTAGTATAAATAATCTAAAATAAATATTGATAGATTAGTATGCATAGCTAGTTAAAGAGTATTATTTAAGAAATCTAATCCTTTGCTAGGCCTTTAATAAGCTATAATTTATTAGGGCGTTTATTACTCTTTATGCTAAAAGGAGACTATTATTAAGCGTAATAAACTAGCTAGAGCTTTAGGAGCTTATATTAGCAGGTAATCCTGCTATATAGAACCTTTTGAAGCTATCCCGGCGGACGCTTGTACGCCTACTTGAAAAGAACCATCTAGAGTATCGCAAACAGCTCCAGGTGGCTATACAGGACGCTGTCGGCCAAATACACTTCTTTACGGACATGTGGACATCACTAGCACGTCGAGGGCATCTCGCAATTTGTGTACAATAGGTTAATTATAAGTATAAGCTTCGGAAGGCTCTCCTAAGCCTTCCCTAAGTATTGTATAGCTATAGCTAAGAGTCTTAGGCTGTACACATCCTTAGCGTTTTTAAAGTCTATAGTATTACTACTAGAATTGGCTGTTATACTAGCGATAGCGCTACGTCTAATAACACGCTTTTAAAAGAGCTATTAAGCTATTTAATAGCTAAATACTAAGTAATTACGATAATACTATTCCTAGATTTCTAGGCTAATTATAATTAGATTAAATTTAACCTTATTACCTACTAAACCTAATACTTTAATTATATCCTTAACCTCGTCCTTTAAGCCTTCTTACTAGCTAAGTTAAAAGAGGCTCTTAAAGCTGCCCTTAATATAATTAATCTTGCTAAAGATACTAACCCGTACGAGGTATTCTCTACGGCGATAGGGGTACTAATAGCGCATAATAATGCTAATAGTGCAAGGGTAAGGGATATTACCGAAAGATCTAGTAAGAGTAAAGGCAAAGGTAAATAGAAAGGTTTTAAAGACTAGGGATCCACTCCTGCACTCAAGAAGCTCCACAACCTCGCTATATAGCTTTAAAATAGTTCTATCTATCATGATCTATGGGATCAGGCTATTAGAATTAGTCTAGAAATTAATAATAATACTAGATAGTTATTATAGTATTCCGTAATTAATTAAGCGATCTGTAAGAAGGATAAGATTATTAAATTTTTATATAAATATAACGAGGCTTATAGTCCTAACACTTTAACTTACGCGAATTAAGAGATACTAGGGCGTACACACCTATTTTTCTAAGTCTTTAATAGTAGCACTTTATAGATTAAAGGCAATTGTGCAGGCCTATCTTAATTACTTAAAATAATAGATATAATATTTACTATTTTTAAATAATAAAAGGTTTGTGGCTAATCTTATAGCTTTATTCTTAAATAGCTAATAAATCTATAAAATCTATACTTATTTAGAGAGCGAAAGGATGTTCGAATAATTTATTTAATTAAAATAGGATAGTTTATCCTTAATAAGAATTACGAACTTACTAATACTATTCCTGTGTACGCCGCCGCGATCCTACTTAATCCCTTAAAGAGAAGCTAATATCTTATATAGAACTAGCCAGCATAATGGCATTAGAAGTCTCTTAATACTATATATTATATTTAGGAGGATAAATATAAAAATATGCTACTTAATCTATATAAGAATAATCTTATAGAGGTTAATAGCTCTCTACTATTTTTAGAAAAACCAAAAAATAAGCTAGATTAATTAAAACGCTTTCTATAGGTTAAAATAGCTAATCTTATAAATAAGAATAATATATAGTTATTTATTAACGCTAGGTCTATTATAATTAAGCCCCTAACTTCCTTAAAATAGTAGTATTTACTAGAATAGTAATAGCGTTATCTATAGCTCTATTACATAGCTATTAATATCCTCTTAATCCCTCTCTTATTAGTAAAGCTAGAATAAACCTTTTCAAGTGCTCGTCGTACGTAGTTATAGGACAGGCTTTAAATAATAGTAGAGAACCTTAAAAGACTTAAGTGTATTAGTAATTAGCTAAGGAATAGTTATATTAATCTTATATATATTATTACGGCGATTAAAGGGGTGAATAATATAGTAGTTAAGCTAGATTTTAACTTAGATAAGATAGAATAGATAGTTAACTATTATAATAAGCAAATATAGCTATTTTAAGCCGTTTTAGAGACTTAACACAAACTAACTTTAGATCATGGATTTGTTATCACGTGTATACAATATGTAGTATAACAGGCATACTACACATAATACAACGCGTAGTTGTAGTATAAAGCTCATACTACATTTGTTGTATAGTATGAGGCTATACTACAGTTGTACAATTTTGCCCAAGTATGCCCCTCCTACAATTACCAACAGAGCTACGCTCCCTCATCTGGACATACGCCTTCGGTAACCGCACCGTCCATCCCCGCCGGAGGTCTCCCATCTCACCTTTCATCTACCTCGTTTGTCAAGAACCCTTCTCCGACCAAGTCGCCTACAACCTCAGCCTCCGCGGTGCCTCCAAGCACGATACTCGACTATACGCCGCAGAGGAACTCTACGCGCACGCATGGAACCCGGCAGGGCCGCATAAACGCGTCATCGGCCTCGCTGGCATGCACGATTATTGTTACTCGCACTCGATGCGTGCAGTGTGTGATGTTGTCCTAGAGGGAATTGGACCGTCTCTCGTGTGTAGGCAGGTGTATTACGAGGCGATGCCGGTGGCGTGGAGGACGACGACGTTTGCGTTTTTCAGCGCGGTTTTTTTTGAGAATTGGATTGAGGGGATGGGGCCGGAGCGTCGATTCTTCCATCTCATCTAAGAATTCACTTTTATTTTGCGGGGCTGGGGGAGCTGGGATGGGTGTGTTGATACGCCACGGAAGCTGGCGGTGTTTACGGGGTTGAAAGGTGTGCATGTCGTGGTTGTGGAGAGTGTGTGGTTCTGCGACGACTATACCACATACCCGTCCGCGTACGACGGTAGACCGCCCAACAGAGGTATCCCAGCAACCTCTCGCCCTCAAATAGCTTCTTTAGATATTGCGGCAAGCTTCCCAAAGAGTTTCGAATACCTGTGAGGCCTCATCCGCACGTTGCAACAGCTTCCTCTTAGGAAGGAGAGGACGACGGTATTTTTACCGCAGGGTTTGGACGTTTGGGAAAGGTGTATATGAAGGGTTGGGATTTTAGGGGATGAGGAGGTCAAGGGGGTCAAGGCGAGGCATACGGTTTGGGTGCACGTGCCGGGGAGGCATTATTTGTGTGCGGACCTGATGGTGCAGCTGGCGGGGAGGATTCGGGGGATGGCTTTGAGTGAGGGTGGGTGATGAAAGGGGAGGTTTGAAACCATCAAGATATGTCTTCATTGGAGGGGACGGATACGAAAGAAGGAACGAAATCCCGTTCTAAACCAAAATCGTTTCCGGGAGAGCACATCGTCACACGATTTCCCAGGTGTGATGATGATGATGGTTCAGGGCTCTCCACGTCGGCCCGCCGGATGTCTCCTGATCTATTTTTTGTCAGCGATTCCTGCTGTTTCCGCGACTTCCTCGCATGTTTGCGGAAATAGCGTAACCGCTCTTTTCGATACCATATCTTCTAGCCTTTTAGGAGCCTCTGGGGGCTAAGAAAGAGTTTCGATGTTAGGCTAGGATGGCGAACTCTTAGCGATGCTTCAACGGTTTGATCGATCCTGTTGTTCGCTCTTAAGGGATCGGCCGCTCGGTCAACCGCAACACTGGCTCTGGGAACAGCTTGGCATCAGCACAGCAATGCTGTTCCCGTATTAGCACCGTTTGTTCGTTCTAATCAATAATTTGCCTGCCTCTCAGGCACCAGCATGATCACTTATCGATGGAGAAATTCCTCGGGAGCAGGCGCGATCATCACTAAAGACCGCATGCCCCCACATAAAGCTTATCCCAAACAAGCACGGCGCCACGCACAGGCCACCGCCGATCCATTCATTTCCCCGCCAACTCTCGCGTGCCATCGCTCCATAAATCACAGCTCAGCTGTCGCAGATCGCATACAGTCATTATCACACAGCAACAGATCGGTCAGTCCCAGCGCAGAGGTTCTGTCATCTTCATTTCCTTACCAAGGGTATTTAAAAGGACAATTGGCACATCTCCGCGCTGCTACACAATGAAGAAGCTCGGCACTCTGCTGCCCAGCATGCGCTGGGTGCCGCATGACATCGAGCCACCCACCTCATCCACACCCAAAAAGGAGAAAGACAAACCCAAAAGATTGATTCTAGGCAGAAAGAGCACAGGCGAACCCTACCATGGTACTCTCAAGAGACGAAAAAGCACGCTTAGTCTCACGAGTGTGGCGGACGAGAAATTAGACGCGAGAACGCATGCACAAGAACAGAGCAGATTCTTCGCTATGCTGCCGATTGAGATCAGGAAAATAGTATATGAGTTCGTGGTAGGGAGAGAGACGGTGCATTTACTGTTTGCGAAGAAACGATTTGGACATTTCACGTGTCCGGCTGCAGAGGATGGAGAGTGCGAATGTAAGGTCTTGGTGGGCGGGGCGCATTGTCAGCGATTGAGCGGTGCTTGTGTGAAGATGCTGGTCACTTGTCGCAGAATGTAAGCCCCCTTCTTCTTCACATTCCTATCTCCAGCCAATGCTATCTCGGAGGACATGGCACTGATGGGAAATTAGGTACACCGAAGCCGCCCCACACCTCTACTCTCCTCACATATTCTACCTCTTACACGTTACTCACCTTCTCTTCCTTCCTACCCACGTACCCCAGCCGAGACTAAACACTATACGCACTCTACGCCTAAAATGGACGATTCGCGCTCTACCGTACTTCACGCGCTCCACCAAACGCAATGCGAGACCGGCGTATCCCGAGGACACGGCGAACTGGGAGAAAGGCTGGACTATCCTTTCGCGCATGTCCCGCCTCCAGGATCTGCGCGTCACCATTGTGGATCCGAGTCCAGAGGGCATTTGGCAGGTGCATTGGTTAGATGTGGAGGGCTTGTTGATGGAGAGCGTGAAAATGGTGTGTACGCCAAGGAGGACGGAGGTTGTGCTGCCATATGCGGGGTGTAGAGTGGATTGGGATATGGGTGGGAGTAATGTGAGGCTGTTAAAGCCTGCTGTTGAAGAGGAAGCGGGCGAGGACTAAGCTGTTATGTCTTATAATGATATTGGTTGGAGCGTAATGGCAGCAAGTAGGTAGGATATGATCTGCGAATGTGTCTCGAACAATGCCCTACCGTTGGTTGGTAACAAGGCATTGAAAACGCATCGGAGTTTTACTGTCACGAAATTAAAAGAAGACAATATTATTGATTACTCAAAAGCACCACACCAAGCGAGGTTGTCCACCACGAAATGGGTTATAGGAGGCGCAATCACTATTAATCGCTCATGCGGCACGGGCTTATGAGAAGAAGTGTACGTAAGCTACGTAAGCAACCCAATCTATATATGACCTTTGCCGTTTACCTGTCAACCTAAATAAAATCTCTCTCTTCCCCGCACACAAGTATCACATCAATCACTAGGACACTATGGCGCATAACAAAGTTCTTATGGTCGGCAGTGTTCCTGGGACCGGGCCGCAGGAAGTATTTTCTCGACTGCTCGCCGCGCTGCCTGGTCGATTACAAGCTATATCAGACGGGGAGACGGGTGAGCGAAACAACTACATTGGATGGCAACTGCAACGGTTCCCTCGTGTTGCCCGACGAAATGAATTGGGAGGGACGCCGTTGCCAGATCTTGGACCGCCAACCTTTTCCCTCGAAGACATTGAGCCAACAGCCTGTGCCAAAAGTGGGATGCCCAGCATATCTAAGATCGGCGTACAATTTCGAAACTGGTAGAATGATCGCATAGCTTATTATACGTTACCCGATCACTATTGTTCCTTTCCTTTTTTAATCATGAAATAATTCAATTCATTGGCGTCGGAGGTCGCGCGGCAGACTTCGCGGCATCACTCGCTGACTACATCGTTGATTACCGTACTGACGAAGACGCGCTCGTCTCCTCCATCGAGGACATCCTCAAAAAGGAAGGGCTTCCGTTGAAGCTGCCCAAGGTGTTCGACGCTATTTCGCAGAACGGCTCGCTGGAGGCTACACTTCGCGTTATCGATCCAAACGGCGGGGCGGTGAGCACGCTTCTCCCGCCCAAGCTGTTTGCGAAAGATAAGGAGGGTTATAGGTATCCAGAGGGTGTGACTGGTATCAACACGGCAGCGCCGAAGTTGTTTGATGAGCATAAGGAGTGGGGATACGTATGGTCGAGGTACATGACGTTGCTGCTACGCGAGAAACGACTGGCCGGTCATCCATTCGAGATGGTGCCCGGGGGCCTGAACGGGGTCTTGACGGGTTTGAGGAAGCTGCATGATGGGAAGGCTAGTGGGATGAAGTATGTGTATCGGATTGAGGAGACTGGGAGCGTTGGGGTGGTGAAGTTGGAGGGAAGTGGTGGGGCGGTCGAAGCAGTTTCGGAGGCTGTTGCTAAGTTCCCGTTCAGTGTGGCAAAGCGTGATTCAGGTGGTCGTTTTGCAGGCTAGTGAACGGTCTGCAAGAGGAAATTTGCACGGTTCTGGTCTGTAACGTCGAAAAAAGAGTGTTGAGGCAATCGTTGTTTTGATTGAGAAGCTAACGTCCCCCACTGTTGGTAGAAAAACACTGTTTGTCGAGAAATAAGCAACGTACCTACCTTTAAGCAGTTTAATCTCTGTGTACACGTCTTAATACTATGCTAGTACTTTTAATTTTCATGCTCTAGCTATTTCTACACACTTTAAAGTAGTTTTGTCTAAAAATTACATACACTTTACAGCGTTCTTGCCTATCTTGCGAAAGCCTTGTTTCATGCTAAAAATAAGAAAACCTCGTTATGAAACTCATCATAAATCTACCCAGCTCGGAATATATAAGTAAAAGGGCTTGAGTGTCAGAATACTATTGCGATAGCAGGAAGCCATTAGGAGTCCCATTGCTTCTAATGCACCCGGATTCGTGCAAGACCGCCACCCCCGGCCGGTATATTCAGGCGAAGCGATTTCCGAATTTGGCTAGTACAAAGTCTGAATAAGCTAAACGCAACATGGCATATGTAATTTACATACGTTAACAGATTAGCGAAAGCAAGGCCGCTGGAAAGGCGCTTTACTAGATAGGTAGTAGCGCTTTGCAGGGGGGTTACATAAAGCTTGAAGAGTGGCGAAATCACAAGTTGCGCCACATGTACCGCTCCCTATCTGTTCTCTACACATTTTGAAACATTTGGCGAATATTGATCATGTGCTTCTGTGTAGAAGTTAAGCTAGCGCATGGGGTTCCGAGACACCCGGGGATATGAGACACCGCGCAGAAATCCTCCACCCTTCAAAAAATCGCGATATCTCCACATCCACCCTACCAAAATGGCCAACCGTGAGGCAGCAATTCAACCAGCTATTAGTGATCTTAATGCTGGCATTTTTCCTAGTCAACGAGCTGCTGTAAAGGCATACAATATCCCTATAGCCACGCTATCTAGGCGCGTACGCGGTTCACAAAACTGGCAAAATAGCTACGTATACTAGTAACGATTAACTCTATAACAAGAGGACTTCCTTATATAATAGATACTTAAAGAGGACGTGCGCGGGTTTCCTCCTTACGCTTATACATAAGAAATAGCGAATTAAATCTTTAGGATAAACAGCGACCACGCGTTAGTAGGTAAATACTAGATATTTTACTTTATTAAACGCAACCCACGCGTTACCTCTATTATAGGTAAGAAGATTAAGGCTACAAGAGCTAAGGGAGTAACTTAAGAGGCAATACACAAGTTTCTTAAGCTTTATAAGTAGCTCCGCGTTGAGTTAGACATACGCAATAAGGATACGTAGAATATAAATAAGACTGGGAAGGCCCTAGGCGTATGTGCAAACACTAGAGTACTCGTAGGAAGCTAGAAAAAGAAGGCTTACTATTAGTCTCCAAAGAATCGCGAGTGGGCGTCGATAATCGAGTGCGTTTCTACAATAGGGAGAAAGCTACGGCTAGCTATTATTTTTAAAGACCCTAACCTACAGAGCACCTAGTTTCTATTAACAATACCTAACTAGCTATACGCAACTTTAGAGAATAGTTAGACATCTAATATAATAGGGGCTAAGTAGCTATAACGCGTATTTCTGCTAGATACTGCGCCCTTAGAGGATCGCTGGCGAATGCTAATATTAGATGGCCACGGCAGCCATGTCGACCTGGATTTCCTATAGATCTGCAAGCAGAATAAAGTCAGGCTTCTGTTTCTCCCTGCGCACTCCTCGCACGTTCTACAGCCACTAGATCTCTCTGTTTTCTCAGTAGTGAAACGATTCTATCGCCAGCAGATCCACGAGTTATCACACCTAGATAATGCTGCGCCGGTTAAAAAGGAACGTTTTATTATTGCCTATAACGCTGCTAGAGAGGCTACGATTACGGAGAGAGTAATCCGCGCTAGATAGGCCGTTGCAGGCATCTACCCGTTAAATATTAAGCGGGTAGTTAACTTATCTTAAGTCGCTTAAAGGCCTGTTACCCCCCTTTACCAGGATCAGGCTTATCTCGCCGAGAGCTCTCTCTACACTCCCCATGGCCCTCGGGATCTGTTTATAGCTTAAAGGCAGCTTTACAGCGCTAAGAAATTAAGCCGTAAGGTTTACTAACTATTTAAGAAAGCTAGCAAAGTAATTATAATAGCTAATACACGCTTAGCAGCGCTAGAAGCAGAGAACAAAAGATTATAAAGTTAACTTAAGGCCCTTAAGCGTTCGCAACTACGAAAGAAAGTTTACATAGACCTAAATTAACGCTTTACTAGCATAGATTAAATTATAATAGCAAAGCAGGCATCTGCTCTCCTAGAGCAACAAAACAGTAGTACTTCTGCAGAAAAGGACGCAGAAAAAGCTGCAGCAGAAATAGCAGCTAAAACTCTGCAATCTATGTGTAGCGAGTGGCAATTGTAATTACGCTGAATGAATTATCGCGATTTTTTGAAGGGTGGAGGATTTCTGCGCGGTGTCTCATATCCCCGGGTGTCTCGGAACCCCATGCGCTAGCTTAGTAGAACATCCTCGAACTTTTAATGTGGCAACTTTGCAAGCTATATATGCATCCTAATCCCCGGTCCTCTGTGAAACAGTGGGAACAATAAACACATGACATCTAAAATTGTGTTATCAATGCGCCCGTACCCTGGCGTCGGCACCCCTGTCGAGTAGCAGCTTCACCACCTGCTCGTAGCCCTCGTACGAAGCCGCCTGGAGTGCGTTGCCGTATTCTCCACCCTGCGCGTTGACGTCAGCGCCTGCGTCGAGCAGCAGCTTCACCACCTGCTCGTAGCCTCCGTACGAAGCCGTGTAGAGTGCGTTGCCGTAGAATTCATCACCCTGCGCGTTGACGTCGGCGCCTGCGTCGAGCAGCAGCTTCACCACCTGCTCGTGGGCTCGTTTTGAAGCCGCCTGGAGTGCGTTGCCGTATCTTCCACCCTGCGCGTTGACGTCGGCGCCTGCGTTGAGCAGCAGCTTCACCACCTGCTCGTAGCCCTCGTACGAAGCCGCCTGGAGTGCGTTGCCGTATAATCCTCCACCCTGCGCGTTGACGTCGGCGCCTGCGTCGAGCAGCAGCTTCACCACCTGCTCGTGGCCTCAGACTGAAGCCGTGTAGAGTGCGTTGCCGTAGAATTCATCACCCTGCGCGTTGACGTCGGCGCCTGCGTCGAGCAGCAGCTTCACCACCTGCTCGTGGGCTCGTTTTGAAGCCGCCTGGAGTGCGTTGCCGTATCTTCCACCCTGCGCGTTGACGTCGGCGCCTGCGTCGAGCAGCAGCTTCACCACACCTCTCAGGTCTAGGAACGCTGCGTAGTAAAGCGGATCGTGTATCTCCTCTAGTCTCTTTTGAAAGTCTGGGTCCTTCCAAGGTCTCTCAGGATCCCACAACCGAATCCAGTTGACGTATGAAGAGCTGTTCTTGGAGCATAGGCGAATTGCTAGTTGGCCCATCTCTTCTGTTTGTACACCTGTCTTTCGAGCGTGGCTAATCCAGTACTGCGCCGAGTAACGTGCGAGCCTGAATGGGTGTAGCTCTGATTGCTCGAACTGGAGAAGGTAGCCAAGGCAGCTTCTTACTATAGCATCATGGCAGACATCATCTCGCATGCCGTACTTCGCTGCGTTTCCTCTCCAGATTCTGTCTGAAATAAGGTACTCTTTAACTGAGTAATGCGCTAACGCAACGATTTTTTTTTAATGTATCTTTAAGCTCATAGTCGCTGTCCTGCTCATGTTCGTTGTTAACCGTAATAGTAACAAGACTAGAGCAGATATGCAATGCGTCTAATGGATCCTCAAGAACTTCATCACGGTCAAATGCAGGGTCTTGTTTGGTGTCGATGGCGACAACTTCAGCGATCTCGTTGACTGACAGTGGCCGTGCGGAGAATGTTAACCACCGTAAGATGCGAATAGCATACTCTGAATCATCATCACTTATCGCGGAAAGGATGCGTTCGTATGTCTGGTCTAGCGTTGGTGGCAGTGTAGCAAGAGTCTTGCGGAGTGTTGCGCGATTACGGCACTTTGCTAAACTATTAAGCTGGCATGCAGCCCATCGAAACCTGTCGTATACATTAACCTAGATTATATTAAACCTGAATAAAAAGCCTGCATTCCATTGGCCCTGTCTCTTAGTATAGTCTTAATCTCTTGTCTAACATCATCTTTTCTCCATTTTTGAAGGATTTTATCTGTGGCTAGCCTGTGTTGGACATATAGTTGTATGTCTTTGTCGACTAGCGCGCTTTGGAGACAGATTCTACTTTGGTTGTCTATAAACTCTTCTAAGGTGCTCTCGATGTCTTGCTCCCTCCGACTCGTTACAAGGAGGTGCAAGTTCTGAAGTCTCCATCCCGCTATTGTTTCAAGCGTCTCCATTAGCTCCGCGCGTTGAGCGCATTCGTCTAGCGCATCGAGCACGACGTATGCCTGCAGGAGCTCTTGTATTATCAACCGCAATCCCTTTTGAAGTGCATCCACTGACGGCTGTCGCTGCCCGCTTTCGCACGAAGAGAACAGGTCGTCGAGACTTGCAGGAATTTGATCAGATTGCTGTGAGAGCTGCCAGATTAGAGAACGCAGCATTTTCCCTGGGTCCTGTTTTTCCACGTCGTTAAAGTCGAAGAAGAAATACGCAGCTACCCTCCCAGGACCATCTTGACAGTATTGGAGCACGTCGTGAAGAACAGCAGAGCATAGGATAGTCTTGCCGCACCCGGGGATTCCATGCAGCTAAAGACGCGACGCGGCCTCTGTCTTCCATCGAGTGTATTCCCTGCCCTTGAGGAACCAACCCCTAGTGTCGGCCTGCCGTAGCTTGAGAGCTTTCTGGTAGTTCGTGGACGGGTCTGGCGCAGACAACCACCGGCGGATCTTGGACAACTTCTCATCTGCAGAGGAGTCAGCGAACGTTATGCAATTCCCCACTACACAGCTACCCTTGCGAGGGCGCAATGTTGAGAATGCAGCAGCGCAAGAGCGTTTGGCACTGTTAGCGCCGGCTCGGGCCTTGCAAACACTTGATCCTCCCATAACCTACCAAGCGGAAGCCGGAACTCCACTTGGACAGAGCCGTGGATTTCGCCAGCTTGAAAGCCAGCATTGTTATCGCCGAAAGACGTCGTAGGCGCCATGGTGCTGTTGTAGCGGAGCATGTATCAGCGACTGTGCGCTGCTGCAAAGCGCCAGCTGAACCTCAGGCTGGCGGTCACGGGCAGGCGTGTGGGCCAGACTGAAAGGCTGAGGCTGAGGCTGAGGAGGCCGCCGAGAGGCCGCCGCCGGCATGGCCTGGCCCGAGTGGCTCGCCCCCTCGCTGTTGGCATGCCGCTGGAGTAACTTACGACACCTGGCAACAAAGCCTCTAAAAATAGCTATCATGTGACCGTTCAAAGGCGCTTCCAGAAGAGGTAAGGCTTCAAGCATTTTAAAATACATTAGCTACAACCAAGTAATCTTGCTAGCTTTCTTTACAGCAGCTCGCTTAGATGCACGCTTAAAGACCCTGTAGATCGATCACTACGGATAAACTCGGAATCCATGTTTTCATGTGCTGAATGCTACGATAAGCTCGATACATGTTCCCATTGAGGATGGGTATCGTCCAAAACTTCCGAGGAGTCGAAAAACATTGGTGGCGACAGCTATGCAGGGGTTAGAAGCCGAGATGGTTTTAGAGACTGCAAACAGGATTATTAACAGTATACTTAAGCCGTCGTAATTTTTACTTTACAGGCTAGCTATAGGGACAGAAATAGCTAGAAAAGGCCCTAATTTAACCATAGGATTATATAGTTATGTTACAAAAAAATATGATGTTCGGAAGCTCGGTTCATTTCGGCGTGTGGTGTTTTTCGACCAATTGTAAAAAGCGCCCTGACTACGGGCGACTCAGTCTATCCACAGTACTAAGGCGATCCCTTAGAGAGGGAAGAGAAGGGCTGCGGCGAGGGAAGTAGATAGGCGGAAGGCCCGGATAGCGCTGGTCTAGAGCGGACTAGGGCCGTCGAGGGCCCTCGACCTACGACTCGTGACAAAGGCTTTTTTCTTTAAGGGTCTTAACCGCAAGAATAAGCACGTAATAACTAGCCTAATTAGGCCTTACGTATTACGTAAGCTAATAACGTAAGCTAAATCTTAGGCTTATACTAAGGCCTAAAACCCTTATTCTTACTCTCCACTCGGCGGCTTACCTTATCCTGGAGGCTCCCTAACCCGTAAGTACGACCTGGCTAATTTATAGTAGTCTAGGGTGCCTAACCCTAGATGCCCCCTATTTTGGTACCTAGCCACTCCAAATTTAGGGATCGTAAAGGTAGACTAACCTAGTGCAGGCCTGCTAAGTCGTTCTTATACTTATTACTTCTCTACTGCCCTCTTCAGCAACCTTCGGACTTTGTCTAGACATACCTATGCTATTTAGCACTATAAGTACCGCGAACGCTATTCTTAAGGCCCTAGTTAATAAGGCGCGTGCAAGCGCGATTAGTACTATTAACTTATACTATATCTACCTTCCTATTATCCTAAATAGCCTTAAGCAGTCTAATTATAAGAAGATAAAGCTCTACTAGTTTTAGGTTAAGGAAATACGTCGTGTCTAGTCTAGGGCAGTGTATATTAATCTTAGCCTAATAGATTTAGAAGACTACGATTTAATCTACTACTACAATACCTACTATAGTAATAGTAAGGATTATTAGTAGGTAAGTTAGCGCTTTAAGGGTTATGTAAGGGTTTGGAGGCTAATTAGTAGCAGATACCTAAAGATAACTTAAAGAACGTGTCAAGTGCCCTAATTACCCTTATGCTACGCTTAAGCTAAATTAATACGTATACATGTAATAAGATTAACCTCTCTAAATTAGATAAGGTATTAGTAAAGGCTACCGCGCAGGTACTAGAGACAGAATAAAGTAATATTATTATATAAGTATTATCTAGTGTAGTTAAGGGTTATCTAGACTAAGTCGTATAGGGCCACTAGATCTAAATTCTACGGAAACCCGTTAACCCCCTACCACTCGGGTTATAACACCTGGCCTCCTAAGGAGATCATTCCGGTAGTAGGCCTCTTTATTAAGGAGAAGCGAAAGAGAAAAGCTTCTACTATAAAGGGGAGTAGTTTAACCTCTCTAGTTACTACTAGTGCTCTTACCCCTAGGCGCAAGAAGGTTACTCCTAAGTTAGTAAAAGTCCTTAACCCTAATCCCGGGTTATTAATACTAATTTAGGGTAGTTAGCGTTTAAGGCTAGTGTTTTAGCCACGCTAGACTTCCTCGCGAAGGAAGTAAAGAAGAAGATTAAAAGTAAGGGTAGTTAAGAGACTTTTTAGTAAGCCTATAAGTCTAAGCGCCTAACTAATTAAGAGGGTTATTTAGTATAATTTAGGAATTCCTGCCCCTATTAACGGTGTCTAGATTTTATTTACGTTCTATACCCTTAGGCGGTTTTAGTTAGGTTTCGGTTAGCTATAATCGCGTTAGGTACGGTCCGAATAGGCTTATAAGCCTCTATTAGGCCCTAAGAGGCGTGAATAGGCCTAGATAGCTCGTTCTAGTCTTTAGTCTATTTAAGAATCCTCTACCCTATTTATTCTAGTATTTCGCAGCCTATAAAGTATACTCTCTAGGGTAATCTATTACTAATTACTATCGAGTGCTGTCTTCCTCCTTCTCTAGGGGGGCGACCCCGCCTCTTAGGCTCCTGTCTAGGGCGACCTTTAGTTTCCTTGTCTAAGCCCTTTAGAAACTACTTTATCGCCCTTTTAGAGATCTCCTCTATAGATAACTACTAGTTCTTATCGCTATCGTATCCTTTCTACTTAACTTTATACAGCCATTCTCCGTCCTGGAGTACCCTAGATCTAATTCCTTTAATTAGGTATATATCCTCCCCTACTTATAGTATAATAACCTTAGGCGGGCTTTACTCTTGTTATAGTAGTCCTTCTAGGGCTGCCTAGTTTAGGAGAGATATATAGAACACTAGGTAAATATTAAAGTCCTTTAGTAGCTCTAGCTTATATACCTGTTAACTAATCCGCTGTTTTACCCTATAGGGACCTTAGGACTTGTAGTTAAGTTTCTTTTTAGGCCTAGTTAACCGTATATTGCGGGCGTCGAGGTATACTATGTCCCTTACTATAAAGGTTTAGGCCTTATGCTTCCTATTATACTACGTCGCCTAGTACGCCTGTGCCCTAAGGATTGCTTAGGTTATTTAGGCCCTAGTCTGGGCTAAAACTATCGCTCTGGCCCTTACTGTAGGTACTAACCCGCGTAGCTATACTTCTCGGGGTAGGCCTACTATTGGTAGATTTAGGCCGTATACTATAACAAATAGCGACACTCCTGTAGAGCTATAGATACTATTATTATATAAATATTCTACTTTAGATAGAAGGTCTACTTAATTAGATTATTTATAGTTGCAGAACACTTAAAGGTACTATTTAAGCGTTTAGTTCTATCGTTCTATCTGTCCGTCTGTCTGCGGGTGGAAGGCAGTAGAGAAAAGTTACTTAGTTCTTAAATATTAAGTAAAGGTGTTTTAATAAGCTAATATAAATAGGCTGCCTTTATCTATAACTATTAACTTTAGAGGGCTATATAGGTGTAGAACCTCTCTCCTAAAGACCTTAGCTAGCTTTATTACCTTTAGGTCCTTTCGCGTGGGGATGTAGTGTGCTATCTTAGAAAACTAGTTAATAACTACTAGGATACTATTATAACGATAGGCTCTAAATTTACTCTTAGGTAGATTTATTACTATGTCTATAGTAATGTCCTCCTAGATACCCCTTAAAACTAGTAGGCTATTAAGTTGGCCGTGCGTTACGTGTTAGATAGGTTTTGCCCTAGAGCACGCTTAACAGGTCTAGACGTAGTCCTTTACGTATTATTAGACACTAGGCTACTAGAACTTCTATAGCACTAGCTCTAAGGTCTTAGTAAAGCTAAAATAGCCCGCGAGAGGGTTATTATAGCATTATTAAAGGACGTATACCCTTACTAGAGGTGGCACGTATAGCCTATTCTTATACTATAATAGATTAGCTGGTCTAATCATCCAGCGCTTTAGCCATTCCGGCTTTGCCATCTCTGGCCCTTGGAGGTACTAGAGGATTCGTTCTGTAGTTTCGTCCCCCTAGCTATTTTTCTTTAATAGCTCTACTGTGGGGTAAGCGCTTGCTAAATCGTTTACTACTACCTCCTTAGTTACTAACGTTCTAGGTCTAGTAACCCTTATTACTACTACTAGTCTAGGGCTTCCTGCCTACTTTAGTGGCTATAGGCTACCTGCCACGCCTGCTTCGTCCGAAGCGTTGCCTTTTAGCTATAACTTATGCTATAGGGCCTTAAAGAGTCTCTACTAGGAACTGCCTATCCTGCCTAAGCTTATTTCCTCCTCTAACTCGTAGTTAGGTCTCCGCGATAGTCTGTTAGCGGGATTTATCCTTTCTAGATAGTGTTTAATTTTAAAATTAAACGTTGCGAGCTATTCGGCCTACCTTGCCTATTATTTAGTTAGGACTTTTATAGACATAAACCCTTACAGGTTAGTATAATTAGTTAGAAGCTTAATCTTTTTACTAATACCCTTTAGGTAGTGTCGCTAATGCTTAAAAGCTTTAATAATTACTAGTAACTTACTATTATGCGTGTTATAGTTTCGTTCTGCCTGGTTTATCTTGCGCGAATAAAAAGTAACTAGGTGCTATTATAGCTTCTTATATTTATCTAGTTATAGTTAGCTTAAGATACCCGAGATCGCGAAACCTAAAGTGTTAGTTTTTACTTTTAAGGGTTTTTTAAAGTTAAAGTAGGCTAGTAAGGGCCCTCGCATAAAGCTCTCTTTTAGCTAGTAAAAGAAGGCCTTAGCCTGCTTTAGTAGGCTTATTATAACTAATTCCTCGAGTCTTTATTGCTATTCGCCCTTAGTGGCTCCCTCTAGCCTTTTTATTAGGGCGTGAAGGGGTGCCGCTACTTAAGAGAATCTTTCTATAAACCTTTAATAGTAGTTAGTAAAGCTAAGGAAGATCCTAACTACTTAGACTAAGTTTAGTTTAGGCTAATTTTTTATAGAGGTAACGCGGTCCTTCTCTATCTCTACGCTATCTAGGAATACTATAAAGCCTAGGTATCCTACCTTGCGTGTGTAGAATTCGCATTTAGATAGTTTAGCGTATAGCCAGCGTTTAACAAGGCGTTCTAGCACTATTTAAACGTGCTGGATGTATTCCTCCTTCGTCTTAGAGTAGATAAGGATATCGTTAAGGTACATAGTATAGTAGATATTAAGAAGGTCTAATAGTATATTATTAATATAGCTTTAGAAGGTCGCAGGCGCGTTTATTAAGCTAAAAGACATTACTATGTATTTATACTATTCGTATCTTGTTTAAAAGGCTATCTTCTATTCATCTCCTGCCCTAATTTAGACGCGATAGTAGGCGTCCCTTAGGTCTAGTTTAGTATAGATCTAGGCATCCCCTAGTTAGTTAAGGGATTTCTATATTAAGGGAAGTAGGTATTAGTTCTTTATTATAACTATATTTAGTCCCCTATAGTTAACGTAGAGGCGGAAGCCTCTATCCTTTTTCTTTATAAAAAGAATTAGTGCCCTAGCGCTCGATCGCGATAGTTAAATAAAGCCCTATTTAAGGTTCTTTTAGATATAGTCGCGCAGAACTGCCGACTCTAACTCTAATAGACTATAGAATAGTCTAAAAGGCACTTTCTTACCTTCCTTAATATTGATCTTTATCTCGTGGGGGCTATAGTCGGCAAGAATGCTCGTGGCTTCTTTAGAGAAGGCTTCCTCCCACCATCCCTAGTATTCTTTAGGTAGCGTCCCAGGTGGGCCTCCTAATGTGTCCTTTAGGGTGGCATATATAATAAAATAGTTATTTACTATGTCTTTAGCCGTGCCAGCAAACTCTTCTACTAATTTAGTAAAGATTTTAGTCTATTTGCGCTTCCTATGGGCGAAGCGGATAGTCTTATTATAAAAGTTTATAATAGGGTTCTATTCTGCTAGCCAGGGCATTCCTAGGACCATGTCAAATCCACTAATATTACTAACTATAAATAGGCAACTATCGCTCTTGGTTTTACCGTAACTATCTATAATAGTGTAGGGGAGCTTCGCCTGGCCTAGAACGCCTAAGTCTTATCCGTTTAGCGCCACGTAGCGTTTACCTTTTATTATTGTCACCGCAACCCCTAACCGCTTTATTAAATTATTACTAATAAAATTTGCTTTAGCTCCGCAGTCTACTAGGGCTTTAATCTATTATTAGTTACCCTTGTGCTGTACTTTACTATCTAGCGTAATTAGTAAGCCACTACTCCTATCCCTAGGGGTCCTTATAACTATAACTAGTTATTATTAACCCTTATTATAGTTAACCTTGCCTATAGACTATTAGGCCTCCTAGTCTATAGCTTGTCTTTCCCCGCCTTAGCCTTGTACTTTAAATAGGACGCCTTATAATGGCCTGGTTTATGGCAGTAGAAGTATTAGTCCTTATCCCTATCCTCTACTACCTAAGCCTTCTTCTTATTATCCTTGTTGTAACGGTCGCTATCGTGGCGTCTCTAGTATAGTCTTATATTATTTAACCTAGATCGCTTTCGATCGCGCCTTTTATTAGCTAGCTTGTTAAGGAAGTTATTATTAACCTTATGTATACGTTGTTTCCCTAACTTATAAGGTTTTAACACTTACTAATATATATTTACCTTTACTTTTAAGTAAAAGAGGCTCTTCTATTCGCGTGGCTACTATTTAAGGCGTTCTTAGATTTTCTTATTTAGTGCTATATAGAAGTTATTAATGTAGTCTTTATTATTATTATTTAAGGCCTTCTCTGGGTCGCATTCCTCCTATTAGTCTTTAAGGTAGTTAAGGAGTTCTATAGGGGTCTTCTTATCTTGTTTAGCTACCTTAATCCTTTAGCGAGCGGCACTCTTTCGCTTCTAGGCTAATCCTAGGGAGTCTACTATAGTCTACTATAGAAGGTCCTAGGTGACTTTCCTGTGTCGCTTTCGCTCTAGGATCTTGGCAACTGTTTAGTTCTAGTAGTTACGTTGTGTATCTCCTAAGTATCTTACTACGAACCTAACCTGCGCTTTATTAGTTTTAAGGGCAAGTAAGAAGTTAATATAGTCCTTATAGGCCCTCTTTTATAAGTTTAGTTCCTTGCGACTCTTACCCTTAAATTAAGAAGGTTCTGGCGGCTTTAATAGCTATACGTCTAGGGTAGTAGCTACTATTTAAATCTAACATTCTTTATCGCGACTAGTGCGGGCCTAGTCTTATCTATCCTTCTTTCGCGGGCGTTAGATACTTCTAGAGGCCCTAAATTAGTCTTAACTAGTATTATTTAAGCTTAAGGACGCGTCCTTTATTAAGCTATTACTTAATAGGTTATTACTTATGTCTTTAGCCTTATCCAGGTTGCCGTGACCCTCCTTAGGCTCTAGGGAGTTATTAGAGATACTAGTAGTTATTATCTTATTCTTAACTAGGGTCTTGCCTTTAGATTAGTAACGCTTTACTATTAGGGAGGCCTCTAGTTCCTAGATACGTTATTAAAGCTATAGCACGCCTAGGCGTTCTTAAAGGGTAACTTCCTTTAATTATTAGTTATTATTACTGCCTATAACGGCAGGGGGGTCTTCCTCTAGGTCTATAAGTATTATTAGGTCTTTTATAGGCGTTGCAACTATTAGAGGCTTTTATTTAGAGGGTCCTATAGGTAGTAACCTGCTTTAAGGGTCTCTTGCTATTTTTAAGGTCTGGCAGGTAACTCTTCGTGTCGATTCTATCGTATAGGTAAATTAGATATAAGGGGGTAAGGGATCGTATTGTAAAAAGCGCCCTAACTACGGGCGACTTAGTCTATCCACAGTACTAAGGCGATCCCTTAGAGAGGGAAGAGAAGGGCTGCGGCGAGGGAAGTAGATAGGCGGAAGGCCCGGATAGCGCTGGTCTAGAGCGGACCAGGGCCGTCGAGGGCCCTCGACCTACGACTCGTGACACGTACTATTAGTAGCTATTAGCTACTTGTTATTAACGGCTATGAGAGCTATAACTTGCTTAAATTCTAGCAATACTGCAAAGATAACAAGATTATTACTCTCTATATGCCTCCACATTTATCGCACCTCCTACAGCCACTAGATGTGGGGTGTTTCTCGCCGCTAAAGAAGGCGTATGGGCGCCAAGCCAAGGATCTAATGCGCAACTATATTACGTATATTACTAAAATTAAGTTCCTACCTTACTTTATTACTACTTTTAAGGCTATAATTACTTAAAGTAATATTAAGGAAGGCTTTTAAGGCGCTAGCCTTATTCCCCTTAACCTAAAAGTAATAATATTAAAGCTTAACGTCCGTCTGCGTACGCCTTCGCCTTATACTATACACGATAGTATATAGCAGTCGCAGACGCCTAGCAACACCCTAGAATTTAGGGCACAATTAACGCTAGTAAAGGAGAGGATTTAGAGGCACCTAGATAGTTCCCTAATAAGCATAGTTAAGGCCTTTAAAAAGGTAATAAAAGGCGCAGCAATAGTAGCGCACAAGCTAGTATTAGTATAAAAGTAGATTACTAAGCTATAAGCTACTAATAAGGCCGCCACACGACGGAAATTATATAAAAGAAAGCAACTACAGTAGGAAGGAATTCTTATAGCTAAAGAGGGCTAGTAGCTAGCTACTCTAAAGGACTTTAAGGCGCGTAGTAATAAGAAGAAGATAAAGAAGATAGTGCACACTAATAGAGGCAAATTTACTTAACAGCGCTATAGACGCTGCGGTAAAGCTGGGCATAATTCGCGCACGTGTAAAGAAAAAGTAGAAGTAGATTCTGAGTAGATTAGCCTACTATAATTCCTTATAAATATATATGCGCGTTCTGTACTATTGTGTAGAGTATAGATTTTGGTGGGGTCTTGGCGTTTTCGGACACTCGCTTGTATCGGACACTCGCTTGTGAAGTACGTTACAGTCGTTTGCGAAATAACGTGTCCGTGCACCCAATGCACGGATTCGGCCAATGCACGCCGAACATCCGACGCGTCAAAACTCCCTACTTTCAACACGCGATAACTCCACCAATATGGATCCAATTCAAGCTGCGATAGATGAGATCGAATCGCGAGAACCAGGAGAAGATTTTTCATATACAGAAATTGCTACCAGATATGGTGTTAATCGATCTACACTCTCACGAAGGCACCAAGGTGTTACCGCGACGCGTGCAGCCAACACAATCAATCAGCGAAAGCTCAACCCACAGCAAGAGCAGGAGCTTGTACGATATATCAAAAGGCTCACAGAGAGACATATACCTCCTACTAGAGAGATGATACAGAATTTTGCCTCGACGATAGCAAAGGAGCCAGTCAGCGAGAGCTAGGTTACCCGCTTTATCAACCAACACAGCATTCATCTCATCTCGCAATGGACCGTCGGCATAGACAGCAATCGCCACAAAGCTGATTCAGTGGATAAATATCGCCTCTATTTCAACCTTGTACACAGCAAGATCGATCAATATCGCATAGATCCTCGTCATATCTACAATATAGATAAAAAAGGTGTCCTGATCGGTATCGTTGGTAGAACAAAGAGGATATTCAGCAGACGAATGTGGGAGAAGAAGGAGGTTAGGGCATCACTCCAGGATGGCAATCGCGCGTGGATCACGCTCCTAGCATGTATCTGCGCTGATGGATCAGCTTTGCCGCCAAGCCTTATCTATAAGGCTGCCAACAAGGACATCCAATCAAGCTAGGTAGAGGATATCAAGGCAGGATATTATAAAGTCTTTATCACCTCATCATCCTCTGGCTGGACGAACAACGATATCGGGCTTGCCTGGCTTAAGCAGGTGTTTAATCGCTGTATAAAAGAGAAGGCTCGACGATTATATTAACTTTTAATTATAGACAGCCACGGATCTTATGTTACTATAGACTTTATTAACTACTATAATTAGAATAGGATCCTGCTTGCTGTCCTGCCTCCTTATTTAACTTATACACTTTAGCTACTTAATATTGCGATATTTAAGCCTCTATTAACAGCCTACTTAGCAGAGCTATCAAGATACCTTTATAGAAGCTAGGGCCTAGCTTCTATCACCAAAGGCGACTTCTTTCCCCTATTCTGGAATGCGTGGAAGGCCTCTTTTAAGGAATCAACTATCCTTAGCTCTTTTAGAGCCACAGGTATATCGCCACCTGATCCTGACCCTATCCTTAATAGGTTCACCCAGGATCAAGAATCAGGCAATAGCTCCTCATCAGGGCTTAGCAATCATGACTGGAGAAAGATGGATAGGCTTATACGCTCTGTAGTAAGTAATTAAAGTAGCAAGGATACACAGAAGCTTCGTTAATTACTCTACTACCTATCTGTTGAAAATGAGCTACTTAAGCATGATAACGATGGGCTTAGGCAGGCGCTATCTATTAAGAAGAAGCGTAATAAGAAGAGTAAAGCTCTAGACCTTTAATAGCGCTAGGAGTATTATAGTAGGGCTATCTTATAGTTACTAAGGAAAGTAAGGGAGGCACGTTATTATTAATTAATTAAGGAGCAAAAGGATAAGTAGTAGTAGCTTTAAAAAGCAGAGATAGTAGAGCTAAAGAAGGCAGCTAAGCTATATAAGGAGAAAATCTAGCAAGAAAAGCGTGCAGCGAGAGAGGCAGCGAAGAAGGCAAAGGA
>ML976686.1:95091-134543 GCA_010015655.1 Bimuria novae-zelandiae CBS 107.79
GCAGCTATCGATTTACTATCCTAGTAGAAAATCTTATAATAATATTGTTTGTGGGTGGTTCTGCAGCCTTATTTCTAATAGAGCGTTTATGGTGTTCAGCGTGCATTGGCTGAATCCGTGCATTGGGTGCACGGACACGTTAGTGTTTCCACCTTTGTCAGCATCGGCTCGCTTGAATCCTTGGTCCGCACCCACACCAAATATTACTAGTAAACCTCGACTGTATACTCATAACCCCATATATATCAATTATGCGCGCTATCCCAGATGAAGCTATTCGCAGAATCGAGTCTTGACTTGCCCTGGGTCATAATATATCCCAAATCTCTCGTGATCTCCATATTTCCCGGCCAACAATTAGGAAAGTTCAATTAAACCATGATATCTTTAGAATAGCTAAAGCCCTAAGAGCTATAAGGCTTAGGAGGCCTCCAGCCCTTGTTACTGCTTATAAATAAGTTAGTAGGGATAGGTTTAGTATTAAGGTTTTAAGCTAACGTTGCTATAGGCTCTCTTTAATTTCCTTAATAATAAGCCTATAGCTTACCTCGACGAAATGCAAGACTTCCTCTATAATAAGTTTAATATATAAATATCTATATAGACAGTGTATCGCGCTCTTAAGGAGGCTTAGTAGTCTCGTAAGGTAGTACAGAAGAGAGCACAGGAGAGGAATTCTTAATTATATAAAATGTAGAAGGCCAGATCCCTTCACTAGAGAGTAGAGCAAATCGTGTGCTTAGACGAATCTGCTGCTACCAAACGAACTGGGGATAGAAAGAGGGGGTGGGCACCTGAGGGAAGTGATTACAGAGTTACAGGGTTAGTTGCTCGTACGCGACGACGGTCTCTCTTACCTGCTACTACTATAGATAGCTACATTACCTATATAATTATTTAGGGGAGCATTACGGCTAAGCTCTTTAAGGCGTTTCTCTAGCATTAAGTGCTCCCGTTGTGTACGCCTTATCTAGGGCCGCGATTAATCCTAGTCCTTAATAACGCCTCTTCCTATCAAACTTAGCGTGTCCAAGAGCTCTGTAAAGAAGCTAGTGTACTCTTAGAGTTTCTTCCCCTATATTCGCCCGATTTTAATCTGATTAAGGCGACTTTTAATAACCTTAAGACATGGCTCTGGCGAAATAACAAGGCGTAGTTACTATTTAACACGTTTAAAAAGTTCCTTAATTACGCCGTACGCATAAGGTGCCGTACTAACCTTTTTAGCTACTTTAAGAAGGTAGGATATAGTATATAAGACGTGTATTTAGGGTAAAGGTACACTAGGTAGAGTTGGCGCCTAACTTAAGATGTACGTATATATATTAACACCCTTAACCTGGCCATTTCGGCTGTAACTTAGTACTATAATTAAACTAGTACTAGATGCTAAGCCTCTTGCTCTTTATACCCTGTTTCTAGTCCTTTATAAGCTTCCGCATGCGAAACAATGTCCTAAGCCTTATACTAGCTCTCGCCTAACTCTGCTATATATCGTTTGTTATTAGCTTCTTATCCTTTACTATATTAAAGTCCTAGTCGCCTTCCTCTAGCTGAGCCTTAAGCTTCTGTAAAAACTTATAGGAATCCTTCTCTAATTTAGAGCGCTACTAAGCAAAGAAGCTAGTTATTATTATATCTCTTACATTAGGAGGGCTACTAGTGAATACTAGGCTTGATAGAGTAGCCTGGGGTGGAGATAAATAGAGAGGTGTTTCTCCTAACTGCCTTATACGCTAGAGGTTAGAGAGCTCTCGCATGGCTATAATATTAACAAGCTAGCTAATTGCTCTAGTAATATCTCTAGCTAGGGGAGCAGCTGGCTCTTTGCCCTTAGCCTTTATTTTATTAATATAGCCTCTCTTTATTATCTTAAATACTTAATTACTAGGTTTCTCTATAGTAGCCTCTCCTTGTTTTATGTCCTTAGCCTATAAACGTAGTATAGGGCTATTAAGAGGGTAATAGTTCTCTACTTAATCTACCTTATCTGGGCTGCTCTTGTAAACGTAGCAGGTAAGAGTACTGTTACTGCAATACGTATTCTTGCAATACCAACGCTCCGTAAACCCAGGGATATAGTTCCTACTTACTACTTCCGTAGCTGCTATTTCACCAAGCATTGCAAGCTGCTAATTGGTTGCTATACCCCCTCCCCTACCCCTGGCGATTCTCCTTAGGGTCCTACTTAGTATATAGCCTTATAATAACTGCTGTGTTTGCTCTTGAGTTTCCTCCTTAATTATCTTAAGTTCTATATTAAAATTTAACTATTTTATCTTATATCTCTTACGAAGGCTGCGGAGTATTTGTAAATAGCTACTCTACTTAATAGGGCTCTTTACCTTGTTTAAAAAGTACTCCTTTTTTCTTTAGCCTGTGGCATATACTGTTGCAACGACAGCTTAAACTTTCCTAATATAAGAATAGAGATAATTATAGATGCGAGTACACTAAGCGTCCTATATAGAATAAGTCCTAGTATACTTAGTAAGATACTTTAACTTCGTCTAAGGGAGAATCTCCTTACCTAATTAAGTAGTCTATCGGGAAGTAAACTCTATAGGGGGCTCTAATAGTATATTATTATTGTCGTTAATTCTACCGTAATTAGATATTTAAACTAGGTTATCCTTAAGCAGGTCTGAGAGAGACGAGTAGATTTAGATTAGAGGGGATAACGGCAGCTTAGGAGGCAAAGGAGGAGGAGGCGGAGTTAGAGCTTTTCTTTTACTTTACTTCTTAGCTTTTCTAGTGTTTCTATTTACTGCTAGTAGCGTAGACTGCTCTAGGCGCGCGGGGGGCTTGCGGGTGCGCTTAGGGCGAGATGTGTGGGTCTCTAGCTAGTTACTAGGCCGTTTACGACCTCTGGGTGCTATATCGCGTTTATAACTCTTGTATTAATGTAATATAGCAATTTATATATACTTCAAAGCCTTTAAAGCAAACTACATGGGTGTGTGAATGTATAGTCGCGATTACTATAGGAATTTTGGTTGTGGGCGGGGCCAAGGATTCAACCGAGCGTGCTGACAAAGGTGGAAACACTATTTCGCAAACGACTGTAATGCACTAGGCTCTGGTAATTTAAACAGAATGCGAAAGGAAAAAGACATAACCTCTAAGTCCCCAAGGAGAATAAATATCCGCGCAGCGCATCAGAACGTAATGCGAAGAACCAAAGGAGGACCACCTGAAATCTTCCGCGGTGCAACAACTGGGGACGCATCCAGCTCATCTCCCGCCATGAATTTCATCCCAGAGATCTCAGGCCGGTAAGCGAGCTTCTTCTATGGCAGCTGAACTGGTGCCTCAGCCCTATCCTCACCACCAGTCTGTCAGACAATATTAGCATGCGATGCAACACCTCGCGACGGAAGCTTCACACTCACTGGCTCACCCTCAGCGCGGACGAAAAGGTCGTAGTGAGACGCAGTCGGCCTATTGGCGACGAGCTCACGGGCCTTCGTCCGCTTTGAGAGCTTGAGATTGCGAGAGGCGAGGCAGGACAGCGCAGAAGTCGATGCGGCCTTCGGGGGGAGCTTGATCTTGACTTGCGCGCAGTTCTCCTTGGCCGTCTCTGTGTGGGTTAAGATGGGCTTCGTAAAGGCAAAGAACATTCCGTCTTCAGGCGGTGATGAAAACACTGGCACCGTGACCATCACTTGCTGTTCCTGAGGGTGGCCCTCGTCTGAGGAAGACTTCTTCACATCTCCCCAGCTCAACCCAAAATTCTGCACATACATTTCCGCGACACTGGTCACGCCAATGGGCAGTGTACTCTCTGTCGCCGGCGCCCGCATGCTTTCCGGAAACTCCGCAATCCGGCTCGCCATCTCTTCTTCATTCTCCAGCCGCTCCTGCAGCTCCCGCATCTCCTCCACCTGCTTCTGCTGCTGCTCCTGGTGCCAACGCTTACTACCCGGCTTCGGTGCAATAGCCTCCTTGGACGTCTTAATGCGCTCGTGGACGCGCTGGTACAGGTCGTAGTAGTCATCGCCGGCGTTGAAGATGAGCTCAAGCATGGCCACCTTATCGAGCTCGGAGATGCGTCCACCGGCAGTGTGGTAGCCGATGTTGTGGGCGAGCTTGTTCGTGAGGCCGTAATCGTAGGTGTATGTTGGGATGAGGAACTGCAAATCGTTAAATATGACGGGATTAGAGTGGAGGTGGTTCAGAACACTCTGTCGCGTGTCGGCTACCAGTGCGTCGGGCTGATGGCTGATCTTGGCCGTGGTGTATTGAGCCAGGAGCTGGGCGTGTGGTGTCAGCGGCGCGAAGTCCTTTACGACAGGGCTCAGCGGGCTGCAGGACGTCTGCGAAGACGCTTGACTTGCGTTTGATGCGTTCGAGGTTGCCGTGGTGCTCAAGGTGACGCAAGTTCCGGAAGTCGAGGCGTCGTCGGAGCCATCAAGGCTCAGCTCTTCGATTTCTTCATCTGAGTCCAGCTCAAAGTCCGAGTCAGAGATCTCTGGAGAGGAAGGAGGCGTAAAGTAGATGATAAACTTGGGGATGACGCGGCCAGTCTCCTGCTTCTGACTTGTCAGCTTAGTGTTACGGGGCATCTTGAGTAGAATCTTACGAATTGCTCTGGAGAAGGCTTAGAACAACGATTGCGATAGTGATTGCGATTGCGATTTCGTGTTCGGCGTTTCTTCTGAATGCTGGAAGTGGTCGCAGACTGCTGTTTGTTGCTCCAGTTGTTCCTAGCCATGAGGACCCAAGGGTAGATTAAATAGTAGTGAGATCGGCTGCAACTGGTGTGCGTTGCTGAGCCATGAGACGGCGGGTAGAGATCTATGTAGTTACAATGTTAGCGTATGAAAATATATACTGCACGCACAATGTGGGAGGCGGAACAGGCGTCGAGCACTCATGAGCGTGTGCCAAGAGCGGAACAACTCACTGAGACAGTGTCGCCCTTCGGCTGCGACACAGTGATCGCGGGGCATTGGCGATATACAGATAAAATCAACCTTACACAGATTCAACCTTCATGGAATGACGTTTTGACTGAATGTTTGTCGTCACGTGGGGCGTTGAGGTGGCGTAACCTTTTCATTATTAGCTGTAGATACGGCCACTATTCAAGTACGTACCAAGTCATGTTTATCTGAGACACGCAAGATGAAGGATATCATACATTCAGAAATAGGGAAGGGATTGAACATTTGACCTGATTACAATAACTACACAATCAGCAACTTCTGACAAGACTCAATACTTATGCCACGACCCCAAACCGATCCTTTCTCAGCTCCTCCACCCCGTGGGATAGCTTCCACCAGCCGTCGAAACCACTACGGGATTAGTTCCAAAGGCCCTGCATCACGTTTGCGATAGCCTTCTTATCCTCTTTATCCATATCCATGGAAATCTGGGCAAGAAACTCTGCGATCTTCGACGCCTCCACGGCCGCTTTTCCCTCAGTCCAATTCCACACCTGGAAAGACGCGAGATTGCACATCATCACCACGAGCCAGTAGCGCCACTCTTCCGTGTGGCTGAACGCATACCAGATGCACCGGACGTCGTAGGACGTCAGTGGATGTGCAATCACGGCTTGCATGACGTGCCATCTAGGATTATCAGCAGACGAGGATGAATGGAGAAGCTGCAAACCACGGTACAGCTTGATGCCGTCACTAATTGTCGCGAATGCGGGCGTACGGTTCCACTCGACCTTTGAGTGTATGGCCGTGCTCATATACGCGAACAGGGCATCTAGACTCGGCGCCTCGATCTCCTCTGCCTTCGTCTCGCCGTCTATGTAGATTCGCAAACTCCAAGTACCGGTTACTTTGTTGAAGTAGTACCTGCGAAAGTTGTCATGTGACGGCAGGTACGTCTTGATGATACCGGCGGGGACGGTAGCGACTACCCAGCCTTTCCCGTGGCGGTTGGTCGACAGACGGAACTCGACGGCAATGCGGACGTTGCGCTTTGGGCAGTTGCGCAACATCTCCGCAGGCGGTGTCATGTTGGATGTTAGATCGTATGGAAGAGGACTGGTGGAGGTGGACTTGAAGAACATCGTTCCAGACGGTGTTCCGGGGTTTGCTGAAGTAAGGTGTGCGTTGGCAGCTTTGAAACAGAAGGAAAGCCGCTGTCTTGTTAGCAGTAGAGTCGTTTGTCTGTTTGCTATATAAATTCGAAATCGCAAGACCATAAGTTGTGGGAGAAATGGTGTTCATGCTGTATTGTGAATGCAGAATTGGATCCCGGGGACATTGTGTGGTGACGTAGCATGTAACAGAAGTCTATTGCTTCATCAAGTGACCATGCCCAAAATGAAGGATACTATTGACCCCAATCAGAATGCTGATGAGGAAAAAGTGGTGTGAAGTGCTATATTGAATGGGGGAATTGGTTCCTAATCAGAGATTGACTAGGAGTCTTCTATGATCTCGGGGGAAGGCAGGGACACGCATGGTCATGATGGCCAGCTGAGTTCGTATCCATAGACGGTACGCCGCAACAGCTCGTCCTAATATATTCAGCGAATGTCTAAGACACACATGCGAAAGTGACTCACCCCAGGATCCTCTTCAAACATGACTTTGTCCATGACTTTCTCAAATGTCTTGCTGACAACGAAGCCGGCATCACGAGCTAGGTCGAAGAAAGCCAGATCTTTCTCAAGAAGCCATGGACGATACGGCGTGAAGAATACGAACGCTCGAGAATCTGGTGACTTCTTGAGCATGAGCTGTACCGACTTGACAAGCTTTGTGTGCTCCGAGTGATTGAATAGCAGATCGGCCAGTATGAGCACATCGAAGCCATCGTTTTCAGGCAGATGCTTCGTTAACACTGTAGTGTCCGCACCCCACAGATATCCCTAGGCGTATCAGCCACAAGATTTTCCATGCGATATGCCAGACATACCTCGGCTGCAACCTTACTCCTATCAGGCAGCAGATCACAGTGGTCGATGTTGTACCGCAGGTTCTCTACGAGCTCGACGTCTGGGTAGTCGGTCACAACGACCTGCTTAGCGCTGATGAGAGCACAAACAAGACTTGGTAGACCAGCGCCCGCACCGAGCTCCAGCACCGTCTTGTCTTTTACAAGTTCATTTGCACGCTCTTCTAGATAGTCTGAGATTGTGCGACCGGCATTCCAAAGGAAGTGTCCCTTCGTACGTCAGTATTGTATATCTTCGCAACCGTCAAATAGCGTGTATCTTCATCGGGCTCAGTGACAATTTCGAAGCATTTGGAGTTCGAAAGTTGCTAGAGAAAACCGTGAAGTCTGATTAAAGTAGCTTATCTGCTGGCAAGGGAATCTGCAAGGAAATCTTACCCACAATGGATTGTGTCCGACTAATCTAATGGTGAGCTCTTTTCCTGACAAGAGCTTGTGGGATGCGAATGTCGCCTGCTTTTCCGGCTCGTAGAAGCCTTCGGGCTCCTGGAAGAGGTCGATCCCAACGTCGTCAGCCTCGGAGGACATGATTTGAATAGAATCCTGGAAAGTCGGATTGGACAAAACTGCCAACCACAGCCTTGGCGTGAAGGTCAATTTTCGGTTACCAGATTTACCCCACAGTCACGTGGCGCTCGGCCACTCAAGCCACTGTGGCGCTCGACGTTGCTCTCCCATTGGCTGCACATTCCAGCTCAACACCAATGAGAGAACGTAAGCAGAAGGGCTCACCCAACTGGGCTGAGTGGGCACCTGATTGAACTCCATACGGATGGGCTTGACTTGCAGACGTCCCCACGCGTTCCGGAGTTTTCAAGGTTGTTCGCATCGGCGCGTGCTTCGTAACGGAACGGAAGCGACGCAGGGACTGGGCGTTCCTTTGTCCAGTCTGGACCGCAATTTTTATATTGAAACCACGCCTCCCGCATCGCACACAGAAACAAAAAAACATCCTCATGCTTATCCCCGCAGCGTCGGACGCTCCAAACATCGGACGCTCCAAACATCGGACGATTAGGGTTGCAAACCGCCGTGGTCTCGACTTAGCGTGGGCCGGAGAGAGGATAGCCTCGCCGTCTGATTGGTAGAAACTTGCTCACCTTCTGCATCGCAAATCCACCCGCTCTCACGACCACCACTCCGCCAGACTGCAGGTCACGCCGCCGAGCTGCTCGACGTGAACAAGTGCCATCCCAACAGCATCCCCGCCAGGAACTTCCGTGCATCTTTCCAGCCTAAAGCTAGCGGGCTCCTGCAGCGACTGCGTTCGCTCCTGCAACTGCCCTGCATCCTTGGTCTCCCGGCCACCTGCCTTCGGCGGGCTCGCGCATCCCACTCGCCTTTTTCCTTTTCCCTGCCTCGGACGCTGTTTAATCTGCTCGTTTCTGCGCAACTCTGCGTGCAATCAATTCATCGCCATTACCCAACCGGTTGGACGGCTCTACCCGCCTGGGCGACAGGCCTCATTCTCTACAGCCACAGTGCCTCAGGTCGCACCGCCATAGCACGTCCCCAAACGTGCCTGTGTGTCCATTGCGAAACGCAGGACCTCCGAGTGGTCCTTGTCGAACCGTTTGTCCCGAAGGACCGTCTGCCGTGGGCACTTGCACGCTACTATCTGCGTTACCACGTGCGTTCAGCTGAGATCAAGATTCACTTCAGTTGCGCCCTCCGCAGCCGCCCTAGCGAGTAGTCTGTGCGGAGCACGTTGTAATCGTCCCTCCTGAAAGCCACAGCATGTGGGCCGACATTGATGGGGAGAAGAAGAAGGTTGCTTGGTACGTGACGTCTTACTCCCGTTCTTCTTTTCTTACCATGGACTTCCAATCCTCTCTATTCATGTCGGCATCGCTTCAGGTGAAGAGAATTACATTCTTCTATCGTGTGAACAGCCTAGCCAGCCTCTGGTCTACATCTGCTAACACCAAAGTAGCGGCCCCTGCATTCGCGGTCATCGTTCTTCAAAATGCGACCACCGCGATCGGGTACTCATAGAGGTTCGCAAGCCCGGCCGCCCGCTCAGCAGCTGCCCACACCCTAGCGGTTCGTGTAGTTGCGAGAGGGCTGTCATCAGCTACTCCATTCCTAAGACCTCAGGATGCGCTTGTCCGTCCGAGAATACTCTACCATTGCTACAGAACAGTGGTACCAGTCGTATCCAAAAATCCCGCCCCCGAAAGTCCACGGCATCCTCCATTCCTCCCACTTTGCTCGAGAAAGCCATCCAGGCAGCCCAAGAAGCTGAAACTGACTCTTCGTCCCACCGTACTCCAACGAGCGAGAGCAACAATGCGTCGAACCCTTCTAGTGCAAGTTCAACGCCACGATTACTCCCTCTGCAGAAAGATGTTGTGCCAGCCACCGCCGGAACCGCTGTTCCCGTACCCCAACCCGCGATCTCGCAAGAGTCCTCGAGTTGCTGCAACCCCAAGCCTATGCAGCCGCAGACTGGAAGTTGTTGCAGTAACACGGCTCAACCGCCACAGCCTGCATCACCAACGAAGTCCTGTTGCGGAGGTTCCGCACCTGCTCAGCTAGCCCAACATCACACACCGCAACCCCATATGCCGCCGAACTATCCACAACACACACTAAACTTCCCTCAGTATCCGTCGCATTTTCATCAGCCACTTTACAGCATGGGTCACCCTGGCAACAACTTCGTGCAGACACCACCACCTTTCAGCTTCAACACGCCAATATATAATCACATGGCCTCCAACTATCAGCCGCCGGTGTCCATGCCGATGACACCGATGGACGGACACTCCGCAAGTCACAACCCAGCGCATAATTGCCACTGTGGAGACTCCTGCAGCTGCTTTGGTTGTGCTGCCCATCCGAACAATGCTACGATGATCGAGTACATGCGATCCATGCACCAGTTCATGAGCACAGGTCAGTTTGGCACGATGCCTCCGCCTACCTATGATCTCCCCGCCTATCCACACCAGCCTGGATATGGTGCTGAAGCCAACATGGTCCTCAACCCGGTGCCAACGAGCTACATGCCCGGGAACATGATGAGTTTCCAGCCGAGTATGGGCAACCCCATGAACATGTCACATCCTTCCATGAACCAACCGACGCCCTGGCCACATACCCCTACAATAGGCGCCGCTCAAGTGACGGTATCTCCGTTCTCCGACTCCAACCCCACTCCCCATACCATGGTGCAGGCTCCGGGAAGAGAATCTTCCATACTGATGCCAGTAAAGGGAGAGCAGAGCCAGAGCCCCACCTTGAGCGACAGTCCAAGCGAGGGCAAAGACGACGAAGCCGCGACCCTCTCACCGTCATCATACTTTTGGCAAGAGATGATTCTACCCGGATGCAATGATGAAACGGGTACTTGTCAGTGCGGCGACGGTTGCGAGTGCGTTGGCTGCTTGACACATGGTGGACACAACGGGGTTCCCTTGAACATGCCCGACGACAACGGACAAAGCGCTTTTTCGGATTTTGCCACACCCACGAAAGCTACCGCTGATACTTCAAATCAGTTCATCAACTTTGCGGATGCTCCGACCTGAACCGGAAATACTGGAACGGCGAGCAAGCAACCTTGACAAAAGCATCTCTAGCCAAAATAGAGCCTAATGACGGGATCAATATGAATTAGCCAGGTTTCAGACGCATCCTGAGAATGGCACAATATACGAGTGCGTGTGCTTGACAGTATTATTGCACGGTTCTTCTCAAACGAGGGTTACACTTGGCTTTAGCACATACACATGATACGCCATTATGTGCCCATTGCATGGATTGATGAGCGTTGCGACATTAGCGGAGGCATCGACTTTATTGCGATATACCCTTTGGCATGAGTTTGTACAGATTGATACCATGAGCGTTGCTACTTCGGCACTCCGAGCTTTGTCTTATCCAAGCCCCTCCCCCGGCTGTTGGAACTGCATCTTATCTTGATTGCCATCACTGTGCTTCATTGGGTTGTCTGCCTATAGGCTGGGTTAGAAAAAATTGCCCGGAATATTGGCATAGCGTAGTATAACAGATATGTCTATATACATGCCTCTTAATGGCGGATGCGTCTACCTTGAGCCCTTATGATCCCCTTCCTCCATTTCCCTCCCGCTGTTCCGGCGTAAATCCCGATTCACCACCCGCTTCACTGTACGCCTCCCTGCACGCGTCCGCATTGCGAGTGTAAGACCAGGGTGTTCACACTGCATGCATGCAGCGAGGCGTCACACAAGGGCATATACGAAGCGCATGTACTCCATCCAGACCTGGTCGTCAGCACGCCCAGTGGCGACCACGGGGACCATACTGCACTAGGTACTATTCCCATGTCTTCTAGAGGATTACAGAGTGCGATCTACGCCCGCAATTCAAGTCTAGACTACATCTCCGCATTAGAAGGGTAGGACGCTTCGCTGAGACGATCCAGATGTGTCCAGAAAGTGAAAAGTGTGCGTAGGGCGCTCGTATTGCGGGACAGGAATGCCGTACCCGGTTCAACGACGTTAAGCTTGCATCCGTGCCGTACGGGGGGGTTGACTGAGCTGGAAGCGAACGTGGGAGGCTTTAGCATTATAGTAGAAATAACAAATACTATGCCCACACGGGTATTGTAGTGCTCCTCCTGGTTAACTAACACATTGGCTCAACGCTAGACTTTACGCACAACCTCCAGTTTGACGCTCTTGACCCGGAAGCCCAAATCAGCCAGCTCTAGGCTGTCACAGCCACGCACGAGAGAAGAGGTTGAGTATGCACATTCATCATTTGACGTTGAAACCGTCGCTTGGATACGCCCATTTCCAGGCACCAAGACAAGAAGTCCAAGAACCCCGCGCCTAAACCGAGCCGCCAGATCCATCTGCTTCCCACCCACCCTGCAGAAGTTCCCCGAACGCCCTATGCCAACAATCCGAAATATGAACCCAACCCCAGACGAACCGACCGCCCATGTCCAAACGCACAAATACCAAGCTCTACCATGCCCACCTGTCCATCACCTCATGCACCCATCCAGCATCCATCGAACCCATTCCTTGACCCTAGTTCGAAGAGAAGACGCCAGAGAAACACAAAAAGCAAACGCCAGGTAGCGGCTTCGCACAAGGCAGATCCGCATAAAATGTACAGCAAACTTGAGCAAGCAATGCACTTACAGTGAAAGCGAATGAAAAGGTCTCCTTGCAGAGACCAAAATGGCACGTATCGAATGCCGTCAGGTAATCGTTAATGTTGGTTTTTCGAAGATCCGAAACGCCTCCAAAAGGTCCGCCGAGATCGGCTCGATAGCGAAGGCCGTGTGACATAGTCAAAGTATTGGCGAAGTCGATGCCATGAAGATGGACGAAGGTGCCAAAATCTAAAAGAAAGCATGTGAAGGTAGAAAAAAAGAGAAAGAAAGTCATTTCGTGAGGCAATGTCAACGTTGGTTCGATCCGGACCGCGACTAGTTGTCCGTGAACACAATCGTGAGAGTGCTGCCATCCGCAATACTGGCCTGCAGGGTTCTAGTCAGCGTGTCTATCTGCACCGTGAATGCGACATACCGTGCAGCCGTCGAAGTTATCGCCCTTTGCATCGCCGTTATAGTGACCGTTCTTGTACGTGCAAGGACTCGAAACGCCTCCACCGGTAAATTGAATGGCAAAATTGAGCTTTGCATAGGGGTTGGTTGGCTTGTTCTGGAAGAGGGCCGTGAAGCCAGCGTTGACTGGTTTTCTGGTAGTTCGGTCTATGGACACGAACGAGGTACCCAGATTGACAGGAGCCCGGTTGCCCTCGTCACCCGAGCCGTTACCCCATGTGCAAGCTCGCTTCTCTTCAACGCCCTGGTTGTTGACATAGTATTGGGCAGATGTTGCCTTGCCATCCCATTCGTAATACGCGCTCTGGTCCGGGTTGGCGAGCTCCTTGGTCTCTCCGGGATTGATGGTGAGGGGCAGAGTCTCGGACTCAGTTCCTGGTTTACGTCAATAGTGCTCCGCCTATGAGGTTGGGTATGTACCTGGATAGTCGGTGCGGCATATGGACACAGGCTTGGAGAGCTTGCTCTGAACTTGGACTTTCACACGGGTACTGCCCCTGCCGCAGAGCGACTTAGAGATTGAACCATCGGCCATCTCGAGCTTGCCGTTCTGATTACAGAAGAGCCCGCCCACCGACTCCTTCGTTGAGCCTTGCGGCTTCGGCCAGGACATCTTGAGGTAAGGATTCGGGCAAGAATAGGAGCAGAAGCGGCCGGGCGAACAGCACGATCCGTCAGGGCAAGAGCCCGTAGGAACGGTCATGATGTTGTGGTAAGCATCAACGCGCTTCGAGAGACCATTGGCCGGAGCTTGGATACCAGTGTAACCACCGAGGCCCTCATTGTGGACAAGGATCGCGCCATAACCGACGGGAAACTGGCTACAATCGAGCTTGCCATTGGGAAACTCTTTGTCGCAATCCGAGCAGTTACCATCATTGTCCACCGGTTGGTAGGTCAACGGATCTGGCGAGTTCCCAGTCTCGGCCAGTGGTGATGATTGCGGCTGCTTGGTGGGCTCAGGCGCTACGACCGAGGCAGGAGGCGCTGAATGCTCAACTGGCGCCTTGTCCTCGGTATCATGATTGTTCTCGACAACCTGGACCGTCGCGGTAGGCGTGGGCGGCGGCGCGACAACGGCAGATGAAGACAGGACACCGTCCACCCAGGTCAGTGTGCCATTCGCGATACCGTTGCGCACGTCATCCTCAGTGATCTTTTGGCCATTGAGCTCGTAGACGACGACAGTCGCGACGGGACCTTGGACATGGACGACAAGGTCGGCGCGCTTAGCAGCAACCGCATGACGACGCGCGTGGTACCCGTGAGGTTTGGCCAGGGCCGTAGCGGCGGCCGTGGCGAAGGCCACAGCGACGTATCTCATACTTGCAGTTGTGAACGCCTAAGCAACACGTCCAAGAATCTGCAATTGATCACGCTGCTGCCCAATTAGCTGCTGACGTCGCGCGCCGCGGTTCGCGGTGGAGCGACCAATCTGTTACAGAGCAACGTACAATGGCGAGAGATCCGTCTCCAACACAATTGGTTAGCTGAAAGTGCGCAGCGACTTGCGTCTTTGCGACCTTCGGCCTCAGGAATGAAGGTGGAAGCGGCCGATAAAAGATGCTCGAAAGCCTAAGGAGTGAATTGGAGATGGAACTCCGGGTAGGGTGTTGAACAATAAGGAGCGGAGAGTATCACGGCCGTAGGGAAAAGATTGAGAGTGGTGAGGAAATCGAAAGAGGGAATGTGTTGGTGAGAGGAAGGGCGGGGCGGGTGTTGTTGTTTGCCCGTTTGCTCGACGTTGCCAAGGCCGCGCTCGCTCTTGCCCTTTTTGCGACTGCGCTCCTGGGAATGGACGAACGGGGAATTGGGCCGGATGCTTCTTTCTTCACCGAGGAAATGATGGTCCTGCGGCCTGATTGCCCGTGCACAAAGCCAGTGTTGACGACGGCGATAAAGCAGATGTGACCGCTTTTCCACGTGTCAAAGCGAAATAGTGACAGAGTGACAGATATATTTAGACGCAATGAATGTTTTGATTGACTCGAAAGAACGTGGTGGGAACTAGAGATGAATAGAAATGGAGAAATGGAGAAGAAGAGAGAAGGTTGGCAGCAGTAGGCTTGTCACACGGTTGCATTGAGTGCAGTGCTCGAATATACTCACCCTCGGCAGCAGTTCGCCATTACTTGCTTGTTCGTCCAAGCAGATTGTATGCCCAAGTTTAGCGGGCGGCAAAGCCCTGTATGGCATGTGGCACAGCCGCTCTGCCACTGATGCAAATCGCCATGGATACTCCAACGCACGCAATCTGCAAGTGCAGGGCATCGAGTTTTCGCCTGTCCGTACTACAAGCAGATGTCGCACAGTACCTGCCGCTATGCCTTAGTCCAGGCACGGCTGTCTAGCCCTGCGCGCCGCATTCCTGCTGTTGGCGTGCGTGCGCGGAATTAGACGCAGCGAGATCTGTGGCGAAGTCTATCTCTACTAAGAAGGATATAATTCACTGCGTATTCTGATTAGCGGTCTTCGTTTGCACGGCATTCAAACCAACATACAGCAGGCGCCCTACCCATGTACCCACGTCGTCACGCACCCTTTCTGTGCAAGCTGTACGCCCACACTACCAAAGCACCTCGGTTCCCCGTAGCTTGCTCCTCACTAATGTAAGCGAGCGTGGCAGCTGCGAAACGTTGTGCTCGCAGGCCGGCATGGCAAGTAACAAGTCTGAGTGAGGGTGAAGATGAAAGTGGGGAGCGACGTTGTCAATAAGCGCCGATGCGGGGGCGGCTCCAACGTCAAGCGCAGGGTTGGCACGTCCAATTTCTATTCACGCAAAGGGCGCAGCGCGCGTCATGTCTCGGGCGCATTAGCAATCGTGCCAGTCGGTGCAAATCGAGTGCAATTCAGTTTGCGGCACAACACTTGTTGGCCGAAAACACGCTGTTTCAACAGACCCAATCCGGCGAGACGCAGATGCTCACCAACAGCGTTACATCTGTACCTGCAGCAGACCATCGGCACGAAAACCATTTCATGCAGGCCATCGCCGCAGGTGTTTTCCGACTAGTGATACCAGCACGGAAGGTTTTGCTTCCACGAGGACTTGGACTTTCCGATGTAGAGACATGTACAAATGCATTTTCCGAAGAATACACAAGCGTCTATGAATGGCGGTATAATGCTTCGCTCAAAGCTCAAAGGTCGTAATGTTAGGAATACCGCCGGCCAGCTTTTCACAACAATTACACTTGCTGGATGTAGTTCCCAGGAACGCTTCTTACCACACCATCCTTCTCCACATCTGCCCATCCGTCTCCAGCCTCCATGTTGATGAGCACGAACCGTTCGCCCTCGGACATGCTATGCTCGGCGTCGCTCTGCGCTGTGTAGTCGTACAACGCTTCCACGTATTTGAGTTTCTTTGCGCCGCGCTTAGGCGCGACGGCCGGACCCTTTTTCTTGATGGTGCCGCCGCCGGCGACGCTGCCTGTTATTGACACGGACGACGCCGAGTATGTAGAGTCGGGGCGGTTGGTGGAGAACGAAGAGGGAGGAGTTAGGGGTAGGACTTCGACATAGGAGGCAGGCACAAGACCTTCTTTAGAGCCGGCGCGGACCTTCATCCACCCGGAACCGTCTGTAGGAAGCATGGTAAGTACTGTGTCATCGGAGAATGTGGATCTATGTGTAATGTGTACTTACCATCGGGTTCTAAGATTGTCACATCTCGACCATCAGAGACCGTAAGTTCGCCATCGCTGGCTGCTTGGTATAGATACAACATGCGTCCCTTCTGGTCACTAGACTTGGTGGGGCTAGGGAGCGGCTCTAGTTCGTCGCTCTTGATGTATTGCGCCGGTGGAGGCGCAACAATACGGTTCCTCCTAGGTGCCGTTGCCGCCGGTTTTGCCTCCGGCGCTGGAGCCTCTTCAGTCGTGGGCGTCAAGCCACCTGATATTGAACGGTGGGCCGTTGCGGAGTAGCCTGAGCTCAAAGTGTTCATCGAGTTGACCGTATCGCTTCGACTCAGCGCTGGCATGTTTGCAGTGGCAGTATTGCCGTTTGCTGGTGGTGGAGCCGCGCCAGCAGACTTTTGTCGTTCTTCTTTTAGCTTCTTCCTCTCTTCTTTGGTCTGTTCGCCCGGACAGTCTGCCGGAACTTTGAGCTCACACTTGCTGTGACACGTATACCCACAGTCTTTGCAATCGAATCCCTTCGCAGACAGGCCCCATATTCGGTCGCCACACAGATCGCAATTGGTCGGTATCTTGAACGTTTGCGATTTGAAGTTGTGACTCCTAGCGCCTAGACTCAGGTCCCCAACGACAGATGTGATGGTGGAGACTTCCACTTCTGCAGTGACTTTCTGCCGCTCGACCTCGTGCATGCTTTCCTGGAGAGCAAAAATGGCGCGCACGACCTCCACCTCATCCCTCTTGTCCTTGCCTTCTCGTATGTTTTGGCGCACCTTCCCTGCGTTTTCCACTTCTTTCCGTTTCTTTTCCAGTTCGCGTCGATGCTCTTGTAACGAGGCCTTGGACTTGGTGAGCACGTTGCGTAGAAATACGGCTGCCGCTTCGTCGGTCGCAATGGATCCGTCATCAAGCCAGACAGGGCTTGGTTCAAATTGAAAGTCTGCGGGCTCTTGCCAAGGGCCGGCATTGTGCCTTACAAACATCATCGAATCGAGAAGTGGGTTGTTGCGAGGAATCTCGGAAGAGAGGTGCTTCAATAGCTCGGTGCTTCGCGTGAGGGTCTGTGTCTCGACCTGTGCAGCCAGAGTCCAGATGGAATTGAGCTTTGTGACCCTGGTTTCGGAGAGATCCTGGAGGCTGTCGAGTAGTTCGGGGACGTATTCATGGTAGTACATCTCTTTCTGCTTATTGGTGACATTGATGTTAATGATATAGGTGTTCTTGACGTTCCGCATTTCGGCCTGCTGTTGTTCAAAGGCGTTTCGCGCCTTCTGTTTGCCATGGTCAAAAGCTCCTTCAGTCTTCTTCCGACGGTTTTCCACTTCTTGGCAGACGCTGTCGTATTTGCCCTTCATCTTCCTCAGGTCTGCGTATGTAGAGTCCCGTTCCTTCTCCAGCTTCGCAGCGTGATCAGCATGGAGCTTGCGCAGCTCTTCATACCGTGCAGCGTAATGCTTGATAGGGTCGGCGATATTAGAAACAAGAGCGGTTGCGAATTGATCGTGCTCGGAGGCGCGCGACTCAAGCGTCGACAGCTGAACGCCCCATGTGGTCATGGATGCGCTTTCCAGCGAGCCGGGGGTGACGGTCGGTGTCTCTCCCACAGACAGGGCGCTCGACTTCCTTGCCTTCTTCTCATAGTACTTCTTCGCCAATGCGCTGAGCTTGGCAGCATATTCCCGCTCTATGGCGCTGCGTTCTCGGTAGAATTGTTGGATATCGTCGAGCCATGCTATGCCGCCTGCGACCTGAGTTTGCTGAATCAGCCTCGAGAACGATGGTTCAGAAAGGGCCTGAGAAGGTGTGGAAGGATATATGTGTGCTTGTATGCGGGTATACGTACCCAGGCATAGACATTCTTGAAGCCGTCCTGCAGTACCCGAGTCAGTCTCCCGCCCGCTGTCTAAACCGGGGGTTCGGTACCTTCAGTTCGGCGCCAAACTGGGGCGCAATGTCAACCTCCATGCTGCTGCGAAGAGTGCAGAGGAGAGCCTAGAGACCAACAGAGCGGCACAGAGCATGGGGCGAAGGACAGGCGTGATGTCTAGCGGAAAGACTGGGCCGAACGGCGTTGGCGGGCCTTCACAGAGCCCAATTGGTGGGGTATCGGCCGCGCCTTCCAACTAAATCCCAGCAGCCACAATGTTGCCTAAAGCGGCTAGCTGCCTGGGGCGCGCCTGCCCCGCCAAATCGCTGCCTCGACAAATTCCATGCCCAATTGCCTCGAACCCCAAAACATTGAAAGCTCGAGACACGCCTGGCGTACGCTCTGCTTTCATTGTTGCTGTGCCCCTTTCCCCGCTCGCTCGCTCGCTCGCCCGCCGTACAAAGAATATCTTTTCTTTGTTTACTGACAACTGTTATAAATAGACTTCTCGCACCGCACACCACCGGTTCACCCACCATGGCGACCGAGGAGAGCTCTACTAAAGCGACCATCCCCCCGCCGGCCGACCCTGAATTCAAGACCGAGCCCGAGACGAAGATCGAGACCCCAAAGGTCAAAGAAGAGCCCGTCGATGCCAGCGAGACCAACAAGATCACCGCGCCCGAGAAGCCCGCTGCCGATCAACTTGACGGCGCAGGCGAGGTGCCAGGTAATGGCAACCCGCTTGCAGAGACAGAACTGAAGGTCGAGGTCCAGCTTGCCGACTTGCAAGCGGACCCCGATAACCCTCTTTACTCCGCGACTTCGTTCGAGGAGCTCAACCTGTAAGTACAACTGCCGATGAGCCACCCGTCGCATTGCACTCACAGATGCGCAGGACCGATGAGCTGCTCAAGGGAATTCACCAGATGAACTTCCGCAAGCCGTCTAAGATCCAGGAGAAGGCCCTGCCGCTACTCCTCATCAACCCGCCGCAGAACATGATTGCCCAGTCGCAGTCGGGAACGGGAAAGACCGCGGCTTTCTCCTTAAATATCTTGTCGCGCGTGGACATTAGCAACCCTGCCCCGCAGGCACTGGTCCTTGCACCCAGCCGAGAGCTCGCTCGCCAGATCTTGGGTGTTATTTCGCACATGGGCCAGTTCATCGAGGGGCTGAAGACAATGGCAGCGGTGCCCGACCCATCGCGTAGGAACCAGAAGCTTGATGCCCACATCCTCGTCGGTACCCCTGGTACCGTCATGGACCAGATCCGTCGGCGTTTTATCGACCCCAAGCACATTCAGGTCCTGGTCCTGGACGAGGCCGATAATATGTTGGACCAGGGTGGCCTCGGCGAGCAGTGTACGAGGGTAAAGAGCCTTCTCACGGGCAAGTTCCAGACCGTCCTCTTCTCGGCCACTTTCCCCGACCACGTTGTTGCCTTTGCTCAGAAGTTTGCGCCGAACGCCAACGTGATCACTCTTGCGCACGAGGAGCTTACTATCGAGGGTATTAAGCAATTGTGCATTGACTGCCCAGGCGAGGCCGGCAAGTATGATGTGCTCATGAAATTTTATGGACTCATGTCGCAGGCCTCCTCCATCATTTTCGTTCGGAAGAAGTCTACTGCTGAAGAACTCGAGGCCCGCATGACGCGCGACGGACACAAGGTTGCCCAGCTGAGCGGAAACCTCGAAGGCGAAGCGCGTGATCGTGTCATCGACGCCTTCCGCTCCGGTGAAGCCAAGGTCCTCATCACCACCAACGTGCTCGCCCGCGGCATCGATGTCCAATCTGTCACCATGGTCATCAACTTTGACGTCCCGACAATGGCAAACGGCAGGGACCCTGATCCCGAGACGTACCTCCACCGCATCGGTCGCACGGGTCGCTTTGGACGTGTCGGGGTCGCGTTGACCCTGATCCACGACAAGCGCTCCTGGGAGCAGCTTCACGATATCGCTAACTACTACAAGACGGATGTTGACCCGCTGCCGGCGAACGACTGGGACACGATCGAGGACACCATCACAAAGGTCATCAAGAACTCGCGCGCCGGCAAGAGTACGGCGGAGATGGCGACGTAGAGGAATGGAAGGAATGCACGGTCATGATTGATATCAGAGAGGGATTACTCCGAGATGAAAATGGGAGAGATGCTTGAGATTTGAAGAGGAAGCAATGTATGGAACTGGACCCGGGGAATGCATGAATGGTAAACGACCGGACAGGTGGTGGATTAAGGCATCGCGATATGTGGATGTGATTACGAGCTCAGTGGATGATACACGAGCCAGATACGGGATTTAATGAGATACCCAATTCAACACCATGATAACAATCTTTGCGTGACTTTATTACTTCAATGGCAACGTAGAGCTCGACTACCCTCACCCTTGTATGACTTCTCTCAATACCCTGATAGCTCAGGGTGATGTGCATAATTCAAAGCCACCATGACAATTCAAGCTCGACTACCCTGAAGCCTGTACATGGTTGCGTCACTGCATTCATCCATCCATAACTCATCTTAATACCCTAGTGCCCCATACTAAAACCACTGTCTCCTTCCCTCCCCCACCGATCTACTTCTCCCACGCCCCCGGCGCCACGGCCAAAATAACAACCAAACTACACACAATCAACCCGCCCGCGACCACGCTAACAGCGATGACGCTGCCCCGTGAAGCCGGGAACTTTCCTCTTATGACGTAGTGCTGGGCTTCGAAGTAGCGGTGGAAGCCGATGAGCAGGATGAGCAGGGAGATGGCGATGAAGGTCGCGCCGAGGGGTTTGCCGACGTGGCGGAGGTGGGTTATGCCGACTGAGGAGGATGAGGATAGCGTGGGGGGGTTTTGGTAGAAGGAGGGGTTGGAAGGGGACTGGGGTGAGGAGGAAGGGGGGTGTAAAGAGGTGTTTAGGCGGAAGAGTTGGGTTATTGCTATGCCGATTGAGGCGAAGGAGAGGGAGGTGCGGAGCCAGGCTAGGAAGGTGCGCTCTGTATTCCACTCGTCAGCACTTCACATCTCGATTTATATTCCTCCTCCCGGGGTATCTCCCCAAGGAAGAAGGGTAAAGAGGTTGAGAAGTGGACGAGGTTGGCTTACCCAACGCCAAATGATCCCTCGCCACACTCCCCTTATTCTCCAATTCCACACTACCGTACTTCTCCCAGAACACCGCCCACCGCGTGCCCTCTCTGCGCTCTACATCCGCCGCCTCGCGCTCCGCTTGTGCAGTGCGCGACTGCGGTGTTCCTCGCTGCACCGCGCCGTGCGTGCCTTCCTGCGCAGTCCTGCTCTCCGCGCCAGTGGACCGCGCAGATAGACGCGGAGATATGGAATTATAGTCTTTCTGTCCTTGAGCGGTGCGCATTATCGGCGCGGATTCATCCGCAGAGGCGGGGGTAGGCATATTGGGTGCCGAGTCGGCGTCGTGGGTGGGATTGCGTTTGCGCGTGGGGGCATCTGCGTCGAAGGATATACTTCTGCGGACTGTGAAGGTGCGGGAGAACTGTGGTGTGGATGCTGAAGGCACACGAGCGACATCGGGGTCATGGGCGGTCACGCGGGAGGGATCTAGGCTGTCCATTGCGCTGGAACCGCGGGGGCGGGAGGCGCTGGGACTGCATTGTCGACGTCAGCTCGGGCGTGGGGTGTATAGTGGTTGGGTGTGAATGTCGGCAGGGCGGTGCGGTGGAGCTGGGAAAGGTGTAGTGTGGGAGGCGTGATTGAGGTGAGAGTTGACGCCAATGCGGGAGCTCGCGTGCGGAGGTGGAGCACTGACCTAACCTGTGGAACTGGGACGAGGGAGGTTGGAAGCTTCAGACACTACTGGTACTTGACAAGTTGACAGGATGGACTATATTTCGAGTCGCTGCACAGAAGATAAGATTCAGATTGAAGGGCTTCAACCATGGGAAGTTCGCCTAGGTGCACCCTTGCAAGTTGTTGCACATGCGAAGCTTCCGTGGAGAGCTGCGAGGTTGCCGGGACCTCGGGACTTCGCGACGACCCGAATCCATACTCGCACTGCGTTGTCGCCATCATGGATAGGTGATATCTGTATCATTTCCCCCGTAACATGCTTTTCGGTCACAGAATTCCGTGTAGGCGGCAGCGCTGGAAGTCACCGCCTCGCGCTGATATAACTTTTCGACATTTTGACATTCCGCGGCCTAACGCGGTGAAAGAAACTCTAAACAGAATTGAAGACAGAATCGAAGGTGCCATATTTGATACATCGTCCAAGATCCGAAAATGGTACGTCGAAGAGCCTCCACAAGCCGAAAACGCCGCCCAATGCTCGCCAAAACAGTCCAGATAAATCGTGCTTCCCCGGCGAGCGTTTACTCGTTATAATGGTATACCTATGCATTTTTAGATCTGCATTGCGTACGAGGGTGATGTAGCTTACAAGGTAGTTGGGCAGACCGTAGCTGTCCCAGTTCAGTCGACTGGCCATCTTCGCAAAACCTTCCGTCTCAATCAAGTGGTAGAAGGCAAAAGGCGGGAACATGGCGCCGTCGCGGTGCACATCGGCCTTCACGAGCAAGGCGGCACCGCCGACACCGTCGAGCTTGATCTTGGCGCCAGGGTCGGCCGAAGGGTCGTACAGCATGGCCATGAGGCTGCGGTAGGTTGGCATCTCAGCGTATCCCTCCAGCAGGATGTCGTCCTTGCCCATCTTTGCGGCGAGCTCCTTCGCCGTCGGGCTGTCAACCCAGTTATTATAGTCGTACGGCCTAATGTCCATGGCCTTCTTCTTGTCGTCGTAGAAGCGCTGGAAGCAGTTCGGGGCAATGATGGGCGCATCGTAATCTGCCAGATCCTGGATGATGGTAGGAGGGAACTCGACGACATCGGCGTCTAGCCAAAAGACCCAGGAGGTTGTCGGTCCCAGGGTGGTGAAGAGGAGCGAGTTGCGCGCCTTGGCCATGGCTGCCCTGCGAGCCTTCTGGTTCACCATCTTGTGCCTCTCCACTTCATTCTGTGACACGAGGGGGTTCTCCGTGTCCTGTCGGAGAATGGTGATGCTTGCGAAGCGCTTCGCCTTGGGTCCGCCCTGCGTCTTTGTGACCTGCTTCTGCAAGTCTGCATATGCCTGATTGCCCTCTTTGGTCTTTGGTATTATAAAGCCCAGCGAGATGAGCTCGTGCGGATAGGAGATCTTGATGAGATTGTCCCAGTATTCCTGGTAGAATCGCGCGAGCGGTGTCAGTATCAACACCTTCTCCTTGTTCTCTGCCGGCGTGCGCGTTTGGGTGACATTGTTCATGAAGTAGTGCTCGACGGGCGGCGCCACATACTTGTCGTTCGCTTTCGATTTGCGGAAGGGTAACGACGGCGGCGACAGAACACTTGAGCCTGTGCGACCGCCGCTCGAGCTTGACGATACTGATGCACCGTCATTGCTGGAGAAAAAGAATATGAAGAAGCCAATGCACAGAATGCTAGCTAACACAAATGTGATAGGGTTCTGGCGTCGTAACGAGCGTGGAGTGGGCATGTTGGCGGAAAGGTGACAGAGATCGCGACGGTGCGCTGCCGGTGAGGAAAGAAGCTATGAATATTGCATCAAGAATCGGAGGGGGCAAGCGCGATGTGGTTGCGCGGGCAGGCGCGAATGAGGGATTGATGAGATTCTCGGCGGCGAGGCCAGGTCAGTGCTCGAGGGGCGGGGTGTAGCTGGCCGAAGTCGATTGAGGATGTTTACTGTTGAGGGTGCGCACGAGGAGAGACGTCGTCGCTCAGCAGGGGATGCGGCGCGAGGATGCGTGGACGGCCAGCTGTCGTCTGCGATTCGCCCTTGCGCATCTCGCAGCGGAGCCTCATCGACCGTCCGTGCACCAAGTAGTCCGACGCAGTTAGATGAGACTGGAGGAGGATGTGCGACGCCATTACCAGATTCAAGTTTTAAGATTGCTATTCCTCCATCAAGTCTGCAATTGAGGCGTTGGAAGACCAGAGCTCACAACACAACAGCGCATCTCCATCGAACCCGTTAAATTTTGAGGGCTGCTCACAAAAAAAATACACGTGACAGCGGGTATTGCACTAGGCCGCTCTTTCGCTAGCGCGAAACTGGATTATGATCTCAAGACTCTACAACATCGTGCTTGGGACGAATGTGACGCCCAATTGATCCCCTCTATGCCTCCTTGGGTTGCGCGACAATGGCACGTCGGAAGGTGCTCGCGCTCAATCTGCGGTAGCCTTTCCCGCTCTCAGCCTCATCGAAGAGCTATCAATATCCGTTTCTACACGCAACGTTCTGCCCAGGATGGGTCGCAGTTCCGGCTCCAGACAGCCAACAGCGCCGTGATTATTCCATCGTCGGTCGCAAACACTGTGTGTACTGCGCGCATTGACAATGACACACCGGCTAATACCCACAGCGCCCGGCCGATCTCGTCGCCCACATCACGCCTGTGTCCAAAGCCCGCGTTTTCTACGACCGATTCGCCGTCTTCTTCGTCACACCTTCATTCGCGACATGGCTCCTCGACGACAGCGCCTTCCTGCATAAAGCCCTTCGCCAGGCTTACGCGGAAGCGCTTGGCCAGTCTACATATACTCGGATACATGCACTGTGTGCGGTCGTGGACAGACTGCCTGGCGCTCGACCGATCGCGAATGCGGATGATATGATGAACGAAGGGTTCGAACGGATCAGAAGCCCGTCTGTCGCCGAAACCGGTCATGAAGGCATCGCGTATGCTACCTTGCTTTTCTCCGACTCGATACCAACATCGTCCGCCCACGACGAAGTCACGGCAGCCATCAGTTTTGTGGGTGCAAAAGGATCAGGCGAGGAAGGCGGCCACTTCAGTGACGCTGTAAGGCTTCCGCTGGCCAACACTGTATTTCAAACCGGCTCAACAACGACCATGACGTACTCCACCTGGGTGAAAGACAAGGGCTCGGACGACCTGGAATTGAAAGAGAAGCAACATGTCTCGCACCATGGTGTTAGGATGCAGCTGGATGCCGCGAATTATTCCACCACACTTAGTGTGCCTCTCGTGCCGCTGTCCCTGCCGCGCCAGGTGGAATCAAGCATGGGTAACATCCTGCGAAGTCTCATAGGCCCGGGCGGCGAAAGCATCACCGCGTCGCAAGAGTTGGAGCGGATTGTTCCTAGATACTTCGGCGCGCGTGGCGAACCATCACAGGCAACCACAGTGTGGGCTCTTGTAATGGATCGCGACAACGTGGTAGAAGCACTAGAAGGGACCAACTTTCTTCTAGACGAGTCGAAGACCCAAGCGCCATCCGACACCCCCGAAGACAAGCCTGATGATGAGTTGTGGGAGAACTTGTGGAAGAAGGACCCTCCCTTTTGGAATCCTTTGATTCCAATCGCCCTAAAATCCGGCGCTCGTTTGCATCGCGTGCTCAGTGGTGGAGGAGGCTGGGGCAAGAAAGCCGGTTTACTTTCGCTTGACCCACTGCCTGTGGCGCCATCCAAAGGGCAGAGCGACTTCGACGACTTCGACGACTTCGACGGACCCGGCGAGCTTTCCGATGCTCTTCAGCAGGTTGCGAATGACGGCGACTACATCCAGTTCTTCATATCGCCATCAGTCCCTCGGAACGACGGCACTCTCGTGAACAACTCGCCCGATCAAAACGTGTGGGGTCTGGAGCTCGGCACCATACCGAGCACCTCCGACTCCATGCCCGCCGTTCCGCCCACTACCGAGACCGCCAAGAATGAGGTCACTGTCTACAGAAACACTTTTGGCGCACTGGTAGAAGGAGGCATGGTCATCAGCCGCAGTTTCAAGCTCCAACCCCGCGATTCGTTCTCGCTCATTGGGGGAACCACAATCGATGTGCCCTTCTCCCGCTTCTCTGCTGTTAATTGGGTTACGTGTTTCGGTGAAGATGAGGATGTAGATGTAGGTGCGTCAGAGAAGCACTTGTAAACTACACGTCTAATGTAAATGTAGTCTTTTCAGAACTGTCTTGAAGTTAAGCCTCTCCCGTATCATCGTGACTTCATCAACCAGTTGTATGGTGAGCCGGATTTGGTGCCTCCGTTCTTGGGTCTGGGAGGGTTCCAGAGTATTTTTGACTGGAGGGTAAGAAACCTGCCGAAGGAAGGGGTAGTGGAGGAGCGGACGCCCGAGCCGCAGGAGGAGCAAGAAGCTGCACAATGGTGGCCATCCGAAGCACCAGGCTCTCGCATCCGCTACAAAGCGCTCTACCCCGACGACCCCACTAACCCTCACCTCACCTTCGCCCGCCTCAAGACATCCCTCAGGCTCCTCACGCGCGAGTATCACCAAACTATGCTTTCCATAGTCCACCGGCACCGGGACAGCGTAAAGCAGAAAATAGCGCAGATACAGGAATTCGAGGAACAAATCAAGAAATATGACAAGGAATTTCTGGCACAGAAGTTGGGGCAGAAGCACGGGATTGAGAGGGAGTCGGCCCGCACGGGAATGCCCCTGGTTCGTTTCTTGAAGGCTGACGCCCCGCCGAAGGATGAGCTGCAGTATTGTATTAATTCGCTGGGGCTTGTTAGTAGGGAGGTTGAGAGTCTGGCGAGGGTGTGTAGGGTGGTGATGGGTGGAGTGAGGAGGAGGAGGAGGAGGGAGGAGGGGGAAGAGGCTGCACGGCGGAAGGAGATTGAAGAAATGGAGAGGCTGCACATGGAAATGCAAGGTGTACTTGAGGGTGGGGAGACACAACCACCGCCAGTCAAGAGGGCGTGGGACGTTCCGCGCGAGAGGCGCCTGAAGGACGCGGAATATGCACGAAGGAAGGGAGGGGAGGAAAGAGTGGAGCAGGAAGTGGTAACGCCATATGTGCCCTGGGACCATCCACGCCTCTCGCCAGGACTGGAACGGGCTCCCGACGATCAACGTCCGACTGAAAGCGCAGGCCCACCCAGCCGTTTCTATGAGACGGACGAACCCGCGGAAACGCAACCTATACCCTCGGACCTTCCGCAACTATCGCCAGGACTACAACAAGCTCTCGAGGAGTTCCAAGAGACACTTGAAAACGCAGGCCCACCTATCCGTTGGTGTGCCTCCAAAGATACAACTGAAAGCGAAGGCCCACTTATCCGTTTGTATCCCTCCCACAGTATGAACGAAAGCGAAGGCCCACCTATCCGTTTGTATGCTTCCAAAAGTACGAATGAAAGCGCAGGCCAGCCCATCCGTTTGTACAGGATGGACATGCCCGAGAGAGACGAAGTAGCCTACTACACCGACTCCGTCCGCCGCATCGACCGCAAAATATCCCTCCTAACGCAAGAGCACCGAGAATTCATGCACGAGATTCGCCGACAAAACAAACTACCTATAGGCGTCGCACTCGAGCGGGTGGAACCACCGTACTCAGAAGTCACGGAACCCGTGGCGGACCCCACCGCCATGGAAACAGTGCGGCAGCAAAACGACGGCGTCCTCATCAGGCGCCTCAACACTGACATACCTGGTGGATTCATCGCATGGCTGGAGCAAGCAACAGACCAGTCCGACTATTGGATCTCCATATACGAGCGCGACTTCAACCGCGATCTCGCGACCCTCCTCTCGCGCCCTCTCCCCTTCTCGCGACGCGTATCTATCCTCCACCGCGGAAACCTCCCCTCCGCGCTCGCCTCAGCTGCCTACAACATCGCGGTTGAAGTAGACACCCTAACCTCCGCCGTCCACAGTATTCTCACGCTTTCTGTGGTATCGCGCCGCGCCGACGCCATCGCCACCGCCACGGCGGCCCTCGCATCTGTCCTGCGCTCCACACTCGTCGCCTCCCACGCCAACGCCGCGGCATCGACCATCTACTTTCTCCATCTGCGCGTGCGCTGGACGCTTGCTTCCACGCTCGTTCGTGAAGAGTATATTTTGCGGGGGAGGGGGACGGGCGATACGGTGCGGTTGCGCACACTCGCGCGGCTCCGTGCGTTTAGGGAGAATCTTTTTATAAGGGGGATGACGACGTGGAGTAAGCGCGCTGTGCATGCGTGGTTGGAGGTCTTGGAAATGAGGAACAACTTTGCGGCGGCGTCTAAGACGCTTGGGAATCGTGCGGTTGTGGAGAGGGCTGTTAAGGGGGAGGTGGTTAGGGTGGTGGGGACAGTGGGGAAGGAGGTGGTAAGGGAGAGGGGGTTGGTGGTGTCGCCGAGGAGGGTAAGGTCGAGGATGATGGCGCGGGCGAGGAGGACGGCGAAGGAGAGGGCGAGGTGGAAATTACGAACTGGGAATGTGCGGAGGGTGAGGAGGAGGGAGGGGTTGGTTAAACAGTTGAATGAGACGGTGAAGGGGTGGATGGGTGGGTGAAATTTACACCCACCGTGTATTATAGTATGTTGGGGTGGGACTGGTGAGGTGTAAATACGTTGTTTGAGGGCCGCGGGGGGGCGGAAGCTCTGTCTGGCTCGTGTATTATATGAAAAGGTTTTGATTACGTGGCGCGTTGAGTGGGGTTTGAAGCCCGTCTCAACACTCCCCGGCTGACGAGCGAAGCATATATAGCCCTCGCACCGCGCTGCTTGTCTTGGTACACAACTTCTCACTTCGGTGACTAAAAAAGTTACTTTTCCTAGTTAATGGGTGGGACTTAGAAGAACCAGAAGGGATGCCATGGCTTCGTTCTGTGCGGGGGTCTAAAAACAAAGACATGGAATCTCGATGGGCGGGACTGAAAACATACGGAGAACGTGTGTGCATGGTGTTGTTTGGGGCGGACGTCTAAAATGCGCTCTACTATTATGACATGGGTGGGACTGAGAACGAGCTCCATACCATGACATGGTGTTGTTCGGGTGGACTCTTAAAACACTACGTGAACAATGGCATGAGTGGGACTAAAACCGCGCATTCACCTGGTACATGGCGGCGTCTTGTGCGGACTTTGAAAACACAGACTACAATTCTCATGAGCGAGACGAAAAACCACCAATAATCACGAACATGCCGCCGCTCGTTCTGCGCGGACGTCTAAAATACCCAACCCTGGCTTCTCACGAGGGGGACTAAAACACGTGGTGCACAGGATGCATGGCGTCGTTCCGGGTGGCCTTTAAAAGTATCCGACTACCACCACGCATGAGCGGGACAAAAAAAGCCCCCAATCGACAAGATTATGTCGCCGTTCCTTCTGCGCTCGAAAATCTTTGATATTGCAGGCCTATGGGCAGGACTAAAACCGAGAGTGACGGGCCTATATGGCGTCGCTCATGCTGGGGCTAAAAGACATGATGGTTAGCTGCCATAGGCTTTTCTGTTTGGGTTCTGAAAAGCGCAAGACCTACCCGGCTATGCGGCGGAACTTGAACTGTTTGAGGGCATGAGTATATCCACGCTCTGTCTGTGCCTTCTAATTTGAGAGTGGGAAGTACTTATCGTCATGGACAGGGTTCAAATTGCAATTTATGGCGCAAGTATGCGCTCTTCCCTGGATGTCTATAAAACTAATTCGCGCCGTCACATGTCTTGCCTGCAGTGAACCTGGCAAAGTCTTTAATCTCGTTCTACACGTGCTTTGCAAAAATGCACGATCTGCGCGCATGCGTGAGAAGAAATTCCCCAACCCAAGAGGCCATGCCGTCCTGGCTGGCCCTTCTAAAATGTGGCACTATGAAACCATGAGCAGACTGAAAAGGGTGAAATCATGTAGCCACGTGACTGACGTCAGAGGTGGTGTGTGTGGAAGGCACCACCAAGTGCACGAACTACTGAGTAAACCGACTCTCGCCCGCTTTCCTTTAGCCCAGTGAGACTCCTCACTCCACACACTCTTTTCTGCAGATAGCAATATAGCTTGCTTGTCGATATTGTAAGCAGGCAGGCATATGAGGACAACAAGCTGTATTGCTATCTGCAGAAAAGAGTGTGTGGAGTGAGGAGTCTGCTTTTGGAAGGATGGAGCGGGCGAGAGCTTTATCTTGAAGTACCGAATCTTGGCAGCTTGTGCCGCACCTAACTATAATTAACACTAACTTTAACCCCTTGTATCTCTATTAATATAGATTTAATTAAGGCCGCGATTATAGTAATTAAATTAAAAAAATTAAAAAAATCTTTTTTATATAAAAAAGTCGCGAAAAATTATAGTGTTATAGAATTTATATTATAGCACTAGTACTAAGACCTTATAGCGTTACGCGAAGACAGATACGCTAAATAATATAATTTTAGCTATAAAAAGAAGATAAAGCTTTTATAGTATATTAAAATACTTACTAAATAGGGCCTACTACCTACACGCTAAATAATTAAAAGCTTTACTTTTATAATAGCTTATAAAGAGGTCTTTATTACCTAGGTTAATTAATTTACTACTAAGAATAAGGAATCCTTAATATCTTAATAAACTACTAGTATTAATTATAATTACCACGTAGCTAATTCCTTATATAAATATAAGCTCTACTTTAACCTCCTACGCGATAAAATTAGCTAGTATTAAATAAAGGCTTATTATATATATAATATAGATAAGAAAGGCTTCCTAATTAGTATCTTATTTAGATTAAAGAGGATATTCAATCGCCCTCTATAGGAGGCACATACTATACGGCAGGCCATCCAGGATAGATCCCGTAATTGGATATCCCTGATTGCAGGTATCTGTGCAGATGGGAGCTGCCTTAACCCAGCCCTGATCTATCCATCCACCACTAGCAATATACTGGATACCTGGGTTAAGAATATTAACCCTGCCAAGCTATCCACCTTTGTCACCTTATCTAATTCTGGCTAGAACAACAATTAGATAGGGCTAGCATAGCTAGAGAGGGTATTTAATCGCCTTACTAAGGAGAAAGCTTAATAATTATATTAATTATTAATCCTTAATAGCTATAGATCCTATATTACTATAAATTTTATTAACTATTATAACTGTAATAGGATCTTATTAGCTATCTATTTACTTTATATAATCTATACGCTATAGCCTCTTAATATATTTATATTTAAGCCTCTATTAATAGCGTATTTAAATAAGCTTACTGTTACGACCACGAACCCCACAAGGATGAAGAAGCCAGACAATTACGCCAAGAGAGTAACTGTTGACAAAGTAGCAGAGTTAACGGGACCCAACGGGGCGCGGGGCAGCTTAGTCAGCAGTTACGTAACGAAGTCCCGCATAAAGGGAAGTCCTATAGGACTACCGTAGTCCCTGGGACTACAGGGCCTTGGCGGGACTACGAAGAAGGAATAGGCTAGTATATAGTGTGGCGACTTTCTTATTATTATTTCCTTCCTTGTAGTTAACTTATATATCTTCTGTGCGAGTACGTTCTCCTATACAGACTAATAGTTATCTTATTTATTATAAGATTAGATTGTCTAGCCGCGCTAAGTGTCGCATTAACTTGTACTACTGAATAATCCGTGAAGCACCACGATACCTTACCGCCCTAACCCGGATCGGAACAAGGTGTGAGAACCTCATAACACTTACCTTATTTATTAACACTAGCTAAGGACTTATTATTATAACTATAAGGAACTTCTATTAACTTTTCTAAAAGGCCTTAATTAATCCTTAGTGCCTTTAAAGCTACTAGTATATAGCTACTTAATCTATAAAGAATCCTTAATTAATTCTATTAATTAATACTATTTAATTAAGATATACTTAATAGTAATACTTTAGCCCTTAGCGCGTTTAATTAGCGTAAAATTAATTAACTTTTAAAGGCTATTATTAGTATAGGAGGTAATAATTAGGCTAAAAAGCTAAGTTAAATAGTATACTATATTATTATCTAAAAATAGCTCCTAGATAAGGAGAATAAGCACTTATAAGAAGCCCTATTTACAAAAAAACGCCGCTCTAAAAAAGGCAGGCCTTTACCCCTTAATTAAAGCTATAGTAAAGTAATATTTTAGTTTTTTAGTAAAGTATAGAGGGCACGTAATCTTTAATACTAACTTAATTAAAAAAAGGAGTAAAAGGAGCGTTAAAAAGCTAACTAGATAAAAGCCTATAGGGCTAATTAACTACTTAAGGCTTAATTAGCTAAGGAAAGATATATTACTTAAGTAGCTAATAAAAAGGCGCGTAGGCTCTAGAAGGCTAATATAGTTATATAAAAATATTTTAATTAATAGGCCTATAGGGCCTAAAAATAATACTAATAATTAATTAAAATAGCTTAATTAGCTTCTAAGATACCCTTTATACTTTATAAATAAATTATTAGGCGTATAAAAGCACTTAGTAAAGCTATAAAGGTAGTAGAGGCTATATTATTAGTATTAATACTATTAACCTATAAAGGCCGCTAGATTAAAATACTAAGTAAATATTAATAAGCTAAGTAGATAGTATAAATCTATAGCCCTAATTACTTTTAACTTTAAGAGATTTCGTGATAATAGCACGTTTTAGTGTATTTACAGTATAAAGTTGCTAGCTGATCAAGCTTGTTGGGGTGCGGCATGAGCTGAGGTGCGGCACAAGCTGCCAAGATTCGGTAAGTGGTCCGTGCACCTAGATGGAACCTTCTACACACACCACCTCTGACGTAAGTCACGTGGCTACAGATATGCTTGCCTTCCCACAAATCAGTTTCCAATGGTCTTTTCCTGAGAGGACCTCAAAATATCCCCTATCCTCAATTATGAGTGGGACTATACCTTTTGAGAGATACGACGCATGTGCTCGCTCTTCTGTGTCTCCAAAAAGACATACAGCAAAAACGATGAGCGGACTGAAAAGGGTCAGGCATCGCCTACATGGCCTCTTCCTAGCTGGCAGGTGAAAGCTCCTGGCTCTAACATTATGAGCACCATCCCCTATGTGCTCGCTCTCCCGGAAATCTAAAAGCGCATGATGACTTGATCGATGAGCGCGCTGAAAATGATACCCTTGAGCACGCATGCGTCTTCCGGGCTGTGTCTTGCAGAAGACGCACTATCATCGAGTCATGAGCTCTGCTATAATTACCAGTAGCTCATTTGAAGATGTCCGTCTCGGTGGACCTCTAAAACATCGTCGCGAAGGAGCGATGAGCAGTTTGGATCCTAGTTGTGCGTTACAAAATTCTCGCACCTTCAACTCATGCGAGGAGCTCCAAAATTGTCTAAGTAAGCCCGAATGTCTTTTCCCGCCTGAGCCACCAAAAGCGCATGATCAATTAGCGATGGGTGTGCTGAAAGGTCCTAACAAGGGGCCTGGTGGGTCTCCCAAGCCGTACCTTGAAAATCCAGTTTATTTGACACAATGGTGCGGAACTTTTAAACGTTAAAATTACGATTACGTGCTCTCCTGCCAGGGCAAGCAAAAATCCTCACAACCCACGTTCCATGCGCGGAGCGCTAAAATCAGTTCAGAATGAGCAAATGTCCTTGCCTTGACTGGACGTCCGAAAACTGTCCGCCCTCGTCCATGTGCGAGGGGGAAAATTGAACTGGGAATTCTTATGGTGTTTTTGGCTGTGCCTTCGAGGTAGAAAAGGCTACAAGTTCGCTATAATGCGGGGGACTAGAGGAAGTTTCGAGTGCTCACGATGTGCTCTCGCGACCGGATCTGTGAGAACCATATTCAACCAGAAATCATGACTTCAACCAGCCCATGTCTTTGCCCGGGTTGGAAGTCTAAAATATGCACCTGCACCACATTATGCACGAGACTGCCACAAAACATCAAACGGAGATGCCATGTCCTGGTTCCGTCAGGGGGTTTAAATCCCACCCTGCACCAGAAAGGGACGCATGTCTAGTCTATGTCTTTGCTCAGGTTGGACCTCAAAAATCTCGTTCGTTCTTTTGAGTGAATTTCGGAAGAAATTGGCTGCTACTTCGAAATGCGTCCGCGGCGCGGCTGAGGTTTTCACACCTGAATACACTCACCATCGATTTTACGTATGTCCTCGTTCCGATCTATCATTTCAAAGCCAGAACTGCTCAGCTGCATGTGTGCAGTCCGGAGCGTGTTTCGGAGTCCAAGGTTAGACAACGTAATGACATGGGACGCACTTTTCCTCTCTCTACTCCTCTTACTTTGAAAAATGAATGCACCCATGCTGTGGCTTCCATTGGCTTCCTTTGGTCGTGGTTATGCCTAGTGCGGCAAGTCCGCTGCCTTGGGCGCTAAGTCACGTGTGTCTTGGTGGGCGAGGAAGTTGGGTATAAATTCCGACTTCTTTCCGCACTAGAGACCTTTTTCACAGTTTCCTCCACTTTGTTGGTCTAAAATGGGTTGCGCGGGGTCTCATGGGCGGACCATAATTAAGCATGGCACCGTATGATGTGAGCTGGAGGGCAGTAATAAAATTATGTCTCAAGGCGCTCATGATTTGCTTTGCGGTGGCGCCTGGGGAGGGAAAATTCTAAGCTAAGATTTCATGGTTGCGTATCAACAAGCAACTACCATAGGTACAGGTGTGTTCGGAAGGTGGGATTGAAAGAACAGAGAGATACCTAGGCACCTAAGGATATATAGTCTGCCCTCTTCTTGTGTCTGTGTTGTGGCCTCACACCTTATTTCCTTCCGCCTTGGTAGACTAAATACGGCTTTGGGAAAGTTCATGGGTGAGACAAAAAGAATAAGAGTTACTCTTGCAAGGGAACGCGCGGCCGGAAGCATGCTATGTTGCAGTTCGAATTCTAGCTGTCCGGCTTGAAGCTCGGGTTAAAGTTCATAGTCGCCATGATACCAAAAGTGCACCGTCGTATCGACCGCGAGAGGATCGATGGAGCTTGAAATCGGATGGCGATACACGTCGGATGTTATTTTGCGCTGTACCAACGTTAGATGTTGTTAAGCATGTGTAGTTGTTGTGTGCCCTTACCACCGCCAGCTCCTTCGCAAGGGTCTCGGAGAAGCACAAAGCTTTAAACTTGTGTACCGGCCATTCGTATCCTTCGGCATGACATAGAATCAGATCAAGACTCTGAGTGTTCTGCGCTTCGCGAACTCGCTGTCTTCAATTATTCAATGTTCGACCATATTTCCTCGAGTGTATCGAATTACGTACAGATGGCGTGCCGAGTTAGCAGTACACTGCCGTGGGGCCGGGAGGCTGCTATAGCAACCCTGGAGAAACACAGCATTGTGTATGATCAACAGATGGGCACCGATTGCAAGAGCTTGCGGAGACACAATTGTGGCTTCCACCGCGTTGTTGGTGACGGACATGTTGTCGTTGACCATTGAGTCTGCCATCGTGGACGCGCGTGATCGGTGGAAGTGGGCGTAGAGCTGTATAATCTTGGAGGCGGAAGGCCCGTCGCGACAGAAAAATGTGCGACTTCGGAAGCGGCTTAACTAGCTGCCGCATACTGGCGATGACACGATGCTTCTAGAAGTAGGTTCGGTGATCAACTTTTCGTTTGTCACCTGGCAGTGGCAGGAGCTCGTGCGTACGCTTTTTTGACACCGCTAGTGTCAACTGGTGCTGGTGTTTAGCTGTTGGAACAAGTGACTCAGCTGACTGGACATGTTGACTGAATGGTTTTTAGTTCCCTTTTTAGGAGTCTTATAGGCTAAGTACTGTTGAGCCCCTACCTTGGAAGCCGCGCGCGCGCTCTTTGGTTGTTCGTTTGAATCCCCTTATGTATATTTGCTGTCATTACTTTTTGCATGAATTTAGATGGACTTTAAGAAGCTACTCGCATCACATTGCGCTGTTTAATTCGTAGGAGAATTTTTATCTACTGTATCACACCGTGGCCCAAAAGAAATCAGACCACTGCGCCCACTTTGTTACTACTGATTCAACCCATGGCAATGAATGTCCATTGTGCTTCCGAGTCCAAATGACGTCGCTCATCTTCCGTGACCATCTTCTCGTGTTCCCCGACCTCGGAAACCCCTACGAAACGTGACAGCGGGCGAGGCACTCGTCGACAATCTTTGCAATATGCAACGGCGTAACACCCCTCACGCTCTCAAAGTCCCCAGCATCAACTCTCTTCCTCATCCCAGCGCCCACAGTGACGTTACTCGGCAGTGAATCCATAAATATTGGCGTGCTCCCAGCGTCCTCACTCGTAAGTGCCGTATAGATCGTCGCGGGCTTACAATCCGGATTGTTGTTAAGCTGATAATGTATGCTTCCCTTCGGAAACAGCGTCCCCTTGTTCTTCGTCAACTTTCCCCTGATCTCCGGGTTCGGCGACAGATCCTTGAACAGCCCCAGCTCGAGCAGTGTACCAAAATCGACCTCGCCTTCTGTGACGACGAAGAACTCGTTTGCGCGCGGGTGGACGTGTGGCAGGAAGATGCCACATGGGCCGAGTTTACCCATGGTCATGGTTACGCCGCTGTTAATGAGGTAGGGAAAGGTCTCGAGGTTGGCACTGCTGGCGTCGCCGCCTTGGCCGCCGGGAATGGGGAAACCGTTCTGCTCGAAGTCCCAGATGGTAGCATTGGTGAGCTGATCGTCGTCAAGGAGTTTGTTGCCAGACTCGTCGGTGAGGAGCTTCTGGAAGCGCTTGATTTGGGTAGGTGTGGTGATGAGTTGACCAATCAACTCGGTGTTGTCGGTGAGAGTGTTACCCATGGGAGTTGGGAAGGCGCGAATGCTGTCGATGGCAAGAGCCATTGCGAGGGACTGTAAGAGTACGGAATACATTGTCGTTTTTCTATATGACTGAATGCGAAAGTTGTGAGGATACGATGTGTCTGTAGTTGTTGAGAAGTAGATGCTATCTCATGACGGGCTTTCAGTATTCTTTATATACTTTGGCGGTCACCTGCGCGTAAGATGGGCAGTCCGAAACATTTGGAATAAAACCGTGAGTCCGCATCTGTATGTGCACGGTTCGAATATCGTTACGCGGCTTTGCGCGGTAAGTCTATGTTCTTTGCGGCTGAGCAATGACCGACGCAGAGTGCGACTCCACAAGTTCAGCATAGCAGCAAATCATGTGGCTAAAAGATAATACAAATCATGACATCAGACCGTCTTTGGCCCCAAAAAAAGGTCCCGAAATCTCCATATTAGCACATGATCTCGTCAGAAAATGCTACGTAAAGGCAAGCTACGAGAAAGATAATATACCAGAATGCGTGCCCAAGTGGCCACAGATTTAATCTCTCAAGGCGGGAAGGAAGTTAGTGAGGGTGGTGCTGTTGCGAAGCTGACCTAGGCGAACTTAGCAATATGCAGTAGCCCGCCTGCCTACAACAACAACAACATTTGAAAATGGAATCCATGATCAGGTGATCAAATCGCGGGCCGAAATGCTATTGGTGAGCTCGCATCGCCTCTAGGGGACGGGCGGAGTAAGTGTCACCGCTTGTCCCTAGCCACCCACTCTTCAGGCAGGTTATTTCGCACGCACGCTGTTACCTTGCAGACAGCACCGTAGGGATGGTGTTGAGGTGCTCCGACGAGGGGTTATTGGGGATGAGCAGAACCGTGGAAATGCGCACGCAGGGCTTTTCAGCAGCACTCGCAGCTCACGATCCCTTAGCCACTCAGGGTTCACGAAGTTAGTGTATAATAATCCTACGCGCCTCTTATGCGCAACAAAGATGCCGTGTGAGATTGGGAGAGGTGTAGTAAAAGAGCACTGCGATAGCCATTCACGATGTTTCAGCATGACATAATGTTACTCTATTCTTGAACTGGTCTAGTGCCAACTGGACCAATACGGCAGGCTGAACGGCGCATCGCAAACATCCGATCTCACTTCACCTCTACAACACGAACATGTCCTCCGAGGATGCGGTGAGGCCATCCCGATCCTCACGATACAATGACGAAGACACGACCCCTACAACCCAACGTGAGCTGAGAGGGTGGTATTCTTACGCAATCGCGGCTGAGGTCTTCGCCGTAGTAGGCGTCGGTACGTGCACCTCTTACATCTTTCCTCCTCTCTCTGCATTGCCTTGGCGATGATTTTTGAAGCGATTCTGATCATGTCTTAGGCTTATTCCTACCGGTGACATTGGAACAGCTCCCTCGCGAGCGAGGTGTCCTTTTCTCAGACAGATCAAAGCCATGCATAGACCCACTCGGATCCGGAAGTGCCGGCAGGTTTCGCGCAAGAACAGACGGCGCCGATGGTGACGAGCAGTGCATCGTACGGTTCATGGGCAGCGATGTTACTACGACGTCTTTTGCCATGTATACGACTTCTGCGGCGGTTTTGGTGCAAGCAATTACTTTGATATGTTTTAGTTCGTTCGCAGACTATGGTACTTTCCCTACGTGTATCTATGATGCGATACTGATAACTGTTCAGGACCGTACCGCAAAAAGCTTCTGTTGACCTTCGCATACACTGGCGCAATTGTTTGCTCTCTGTTCATCTTCATCACGTCCAGCGTGTATTTCCTCGCACCGTTCCTCGTCATCATTAGCGTAACATGTCTGGGCAGCGGTTTCAGCCTCCTAAACGCCTTTCTTCCTCTCCTCGTATCAAACCACCCTCTCAACCACAAATCTCCACCCTCTGAAGACTCTTTCGATTACGAGCTCGAAGCCCTGGACCCCGAAACCACCAGTCCAATGCACCGTTCCTCCCCTGAAAAACTCACCGAAGATCTGGAACGCTCTTCAAAAATCTCCTCAAAAGGCGTAGGTCTAGGTTACGCCTCCGCCGTTGGTTTCCAAATTTTCAGCGTCGGCGTAATCATCCTATTCGACAAACTCAGCCTCTCAAAAGGCAACCCCACGCTCCCGATCCGCGTGATCCTCTTCCTCGTCGGCATCTGGTGGGCCATCTTCACCGTACCCACCCTCCTCTGGCTGCGTCCCCGCCCCGGGCCCCCCCTCCCCACCCAACCCAGACACAAAACCATCCCGGGGTGCCTAAACAGCCCTATTCTATTCTACGTACTTTTTTCGTTCCGGTCGTTCTGGGGGACTCTGAAACGTGCCGCCCGCCTGCGACAAACACTGGTGTTCCTCGCAGCATGGTTCCTCCTCTCCGACGCCGTCGCCACTATCTCCGGCACCGCTATCCTCTTCGCCCGCACAGAACTGCACATGGGCACCATCCCGCTCGTTTTCCTCTCCCTGACGTCTATCGGGTTCAGCATGGTCGGCGCATTCACATGGCCACTTCTCGCATCCCGGTACTCCCTCCCCCCAAAAACAGTCTTAATAGCGTGTATCGCCGGCATGGAGATAATCCCCTTGTACGGCCTCCTCGGATATCTCCCCCTCATCCAGCGCCTGGGTGTCGGCGGCATACAAAAACCGTTTGAAATCTACCCTGTCGGTATTCTGCATGGCTTCGTCATGGGCGGTATCTCCTCGTACGCGAGGAGTGTATATGCGCCGCTTATACCGGAAGGCAGCGAAGCGGCTTTTTTCGCGCTGTATGCGGTTACGGATAAGGGGAGTAGTGCGGTGGGGCCTGCGCTAGTAGGGTGGATTGTAAATCGCGCAGGGACGATTAGGCCGGCGTTTGCGTTTTTGGCGGTGTTGGTCGTTCTACCTGGGCCTCTGCTTTGGTGGCTGGATGTTGAGAGGGGGAAGGTGGAGGCGGGGAGGGTGGCGGGAGAGG
>ML976686.1:134630-158939 GCA_010015655.1 Bimuria novae-zelandiae CBS 107.79
GGGGGGGGAGGATAGGGAGGATTAGTTGGGGTGGTGGTGGGTGGGTGTTGAGGGGTTATGAGTGGATAATTGTTATGACGGTTATGGGACCTGTACGTTCGTAGAATGTAGTTCTACAACGGGACGGGGTTCAGATGACGGTTTTGAATGTCACAGAGGTGGTGGTTTAGGCGGCGCATGTATTGCGCATTTTGGGGTACCTCACCCTTACTTCATCTTCGCCGGAACACCGCACCCCAGCCTCACGCATAACTCCTGGGGTAACACACCACCATGTAAAGGGCACGCAATATTCCGCAACGTACAATAATTAGAGCATCTGAACTATCAAGGGTATCTTCAGCCACCGGCCTAGCCGCGGTAATACTACTGCCAGAAAACGCCAGAAAAGCCTATCCAATATAGGCCAAACCACGTCCAAGTGCACCCATGAACCCTTTTTACCGACGCCGACGCCGCAAAGCTATGCAACGCAGCCAAACGCAAGAAAAGCGTCTTATGCAAACCACCTCCAAGTCAACCCAAGATAGGGTATACAACCACCACCAACTCTGCTGCCAAACCATCTCAAATCCCCCCAAGACTCCCCAAACCTCACACCCCCCCCGGCCGCTTCAACGGAATATCCCTCGTCCAAGTACCCTTCTTCCTCCCATCCCCTCTTTCCTGCTTCTTCGCTCCCGGCTGATCATCCGGATGACCTACAAAAATGTCCGCTCCACCCATGACACGCGGCTTGGGGGCTGGCACCGATTTCTGTGGCCACGCGCCTTCGAGCCACGTAAACCGATCACTCGTACCCAAGCGGCTTACACCCAGAGCGCCGACCTCAACGCCGTATTTGAGGCCGGTTTTTTGGTCTTCGGTGAGTGGACGCGGGTCGGGTGTGAGGGCGTCGCGCGTGGACGCGTTCCAGAGAGTTGGGGAGAGCGGGGGTGTGGTGTCGTAGTCTGCCTTAGTCCATGGGGTCGGATCCTCGTCGGTGGTGGAAGGGAAGACAGGCGCGTAGACAGACGGGTTGTCGTAGTCACCGTGGCTCGAGAGCGCGGGGTCCGCGGAAGGGATACCAGCGTGCGCGAGGTAAGCTTGCAGATCTGGGTTTACGCCTGCGGGAGGAGGAGCGTAGGGGCCCATATTGTGGTACGCAGACGCCCCGGCTTGCGGACGGAGAGCTTGACCGGTGAGAGGGTCGCGCTGGGTGGGCAGTCCTTGGAGGAAAGCACGGTTGAGGGACGTGGTTAAAGGGTCGCGCTCGGTGGGCCAGTGATACCGGAGACCTTGGTGTGGCGGAGGGAGGACGCCCGGATCGTGCTGGACTTGCGGACGGAGAAGTAGACCTGGGCCTGTGAAGGCGGCGGAAGAGATGCTGCGCTCAGTGTGGTCTAGACCTGGGATGGTGGCGGGAAAGATGCGCTCAGAGTGTCCTAGACCTGGGATTGTGGCGTGAGAGGCGCGCTCAGTGTCGTGGCCTTGTGAAGGTAGACCAAGACCGGGAAGGCCAGTAGGAACGACGCGCTCGGCGGCCTGTCCTTGTGCACTGGACGAGTTAGTGGCTGCTCTGTTGATCTGTGAAAGCTTGACTTACCCTGGCTGCGGCTCCATGAAGACGGAGTGCAGTTGAGCAAGGGTAGCTTGACGCTGGGCTTGCTGCGAAGCCGCGAGTCTGCCAAAATCGTAAGTCAGATTTCTACCAGGCCCAGTGGCCGGAGCAGGTGAGACATGCTGTCTCTCGTGAGCGGTTAGCCGTCCCTGCTCTTGGAGTGCGACAAGGTCGGCGACCGACTCCTGGACGAACTGCGGACGGGGTCGCTGCGCCATCTCTTGCTCTGCCTCGCGGATCTGCTTTTCGGCGAGCTGTCGTTGGTGCTGCATGTCCATGGGTTGCTGGGCGCGACGCTGCTGGAAGGCCGTGTGTAGAGTGGGCTGTTGTTGGAGTGAAGGGCGCTCTTGAACGGCGGAAAGTTGCTCGCCCGGGCCCTGCTGTTGACCTGGAGACGCGCGGGTTGGTGTGAGCTGTTCGAGCAAACGCTGGCAAAGTGCGCTGGCATGGGCCTGCATAACAACGCGCTCCTCTGCTGTCAGCGAGGAGGTCTCAGCAACCGCGGAGACGCGCTCTTGTGAAAGAATCTCCTGCTGTTCCTCGAAGCCTGGTGGCGATGCCGAACGGTCGGGCATCGCGGGACCGGCGGATGAGGTGCGGACAGTCATCCTGCGGTGTCTTGACTGTTTCGCAGCCTCCCCGAGGGAGGGGAAGGCCTGCACGTCTTCAACGTCGAGCTTCTGTTGTTCGGGGAACCGCCTCTGCATGGCGGAGAAACGCGGCGGCGGACGAGTGCGCGTTGGTGAGTCTTCGGGGTACTTGTCTGCGGGGGAGGCCCCGGGTCCGTTGCTGCTCCGCCTGTCGCGGGGTGTGAAGGAGTTCTTGACTGCCATGTGGTGTTAGTGTTTGGGTTGAAGAAGCGGAAAGAAGGCGGAGTGAAAGACGTGAATCAAGGGAAGCTGGGTGGGATTCAACGCCATTTGCCACACCCGAACCGACTCACATCGCACCAGCATATCTGGCAAGGCCGGCTGGTCTTTGGCGCCCGGAGGCTCGAAAGGAGGGGCCTCTGGATTCATTCTACGCAGAGAGATTAGCAAGGTCTCTCTGTAGAACAACGAAACGGTGGGACGAAGAGGAAAGGAAGAGTCGGAGGCAGACGAGAAATATAAACCACCGGAATCTGCGAATTTCAGGTGAAGGAGGGCTTGCAATTCGGCTTTACCTACATGCTTTTACCCTTGAGACACGCATCTCCCGTCACTTGCGGAGCCCCGCAAGACCTCCTCTGCTGTCTCGGTGAAACGGTTATCCATTGCGATGAGTTAGGATCTGACCGAGCTAGCTCTGGGAGATGTGAAAGCTGAGTTTCGATGCAGCGCAAGACTATGAGATGCTGTGCTATGAATTTCAACAGGGCACAAGTCCATCTGGAAGGGGGTCCAAATGCTGTCTGGCCAAAACTATCTCTTGCCGTGTGAATCAGAGCTCGGAATACTGACGCAAACCAGTTGTTGTAACGAACAGCGAAGTCTAGTAGGTCAGGTGCTTCCACGGCAGCCCTGGAGGCATCAAGGTGGTGGCAGTTTCCCTTGCGCGTTGCGGCAAACGATCCACACGGCTGCACCTCCAAACAGCGTCTCTCCAATCTATCTATTGCAACCTGGGTGGATAAAATTATCGCAGCATTCGTTTTACCATCATTTATAGCTTTCTAGCCTACCACGGAACACACTGTGGGCCTTCCCCTCTACCGGTCTCCCTATCCGGCTTCGCTACCACGTTCAAGCCGCGCGTGGAGCCCACGAACGGCCACGTAAGAGCCCGTAGCCTCTTCACTAAGCTTTATTCCGTTTGACAGCGCAGTCACCGGCGGCCCCATGGCCCTGCAAAAGCCCTCGCCGTTGGGATACTGGCATCCTAAGCGCATGGCCGTTAAGTGCGGCCACACGCTGCATCCCTCTACCCCGAATTCGTCATATTGTTCCCGCTGTATCATTTCTTTGGCAAAGAAGGGGCTTGATGACGCCTTGCACAAGCTGATGCGCTATGGCGGCTTGAAACCCCAGGAGTCCTCGAAAGACCGAGCATGGCGGAACGCTCGATTGTCATATAAGAAGGCCAAGCGACAGATGCACAAGGCCGAAAAGAAGGAGCAGCTTCGACAAGAGCGAGTATCTGATTGGGTAAGTGACTTTTCTTTCTCCTGCATCGGCGCTCTAGCATTACACCCGGCCCACTATCGATACACCAGACCGCTATCCCAGCTCTTCATTGCTCTGCTCATTTTACCGCAGGACGAAAGGCACAAACGAGCCGACATAGCAAACAGCGACAAAGACTGGGCTTCGACCCCTGGGGCGCCTTGTCCGGTCTGCTCGCCCGAGGCAAACGCCATCGCCGCCATCGAAGCAGAGTACAGGTGCAAAGTCGACAAGCACGTGGCCTGGTGTGAGAGACCTGGCACGCTGGCGGTAGAGCTTCCACTTAGGCCGAAATGCAAGACCACACACGAACTCGTTCCTTCCAAGCCAAAGGGATCGCTGATGACGCGGACTTTCATCAGCCAAACTCGCGCCGAACATGTCGCCGCCCAGGCCGAGATAGCAAAGGCAGCCTTACGCCAGAGAATCGAGAGCGCATATCGCTGGAAAGTTCAGACGAAACGGTACATCCACGAAGCCTACTGGGAGACTCCACAGTCCGCCGGCTGTTGGTTGCTCAGGCTTGCAGAGGATCGCCGACGCCCGAAAACCCGACAGCCCAAGGTTAGACCGCATCCCTTTACCCCCAGCCCGCTATCGACGACGGTCCAAAGTATCGACGACTTTGACGCCGACGAATCGATTTGCCAAGAGGAAGAACAGGCTCGATATGCTCGGGAAGTCGGCAAAGTAGGGGCCGAGGTCGGCTACCTATACTTCGTCGGCGCGGGGCACGGGAGGATTGAACATTATGAGGACTTGGTCCGGAGCAACCACTCGATGGTGAAGCGCAATCCTCTTCCTCCGGCTCCGTTACCCTCCTCCTTTCTTGACGCTGAGATGAAGGACGCTGAATACAAGGACGCTGAATACAAGGACGCTGAATACAAGGACGCTGAATACAAGGACGCTGAATACAAGGACGCTGAATACAAGGACGCTGAATACAAGGACGCTGAATACAAGAACGCTGAATACAAGAACGCTGAATACAATTTAGGTGTAGGTATCGACGACCGAGGACAACTCCAGGTGGGTGAAGATATCGACATGGAAATGGACTATAACCCGCTCAGAGACGAGCTTCTGAACGAATTTCTGTATGTGAAGGAGATGATAGATAGTACGAAGTCGAATTAATGAAGATTATAAAGATTGCTACAGCACCTGTATGGGGAATAGCAGCGTGCTCGTGATAGGAGAGGATTGTTTGATACCCTGTTGTGAGTGAAAAAGGACGCGGCTCCGACCTCCGCGCGTCCATGATTCCCCGATAAAACGCCGGCGCATGGCGCAACTTTTCGATAACGACCCCCCAACACACTCGACGACAGTCTCCCACCATGGGCAAAGGAACCGACAAGCTCTACATAACCCACTCCGAGTGGTCCTCCTCGGACGCCTTCGGGTCCTCACGCGGCGCCAACCCAAACGCGCAGTCCTCGTCCGGCCTCTCATCGACGTTCCGCCGACTACCATACAACTACTGCGCCGCCTCCCTCCAGCCTTTCACCGACCCCGTGTGCACGCCGTCGGGCACAGTCTTTGACCTCACACATATCCTCACGTGGCTCACGAAACACCCCGACACGTCGCCCATCGATGGCGGCCCGCTCAAGCGCTCCGACCTCATAACGCTGCACTTCACGAAGAACGAGGACGGCGAATACGTCGACCCGGTCACGTATAAAGTTTTCACAGACAACACGCACATGGTTGCAATACGGCATGGGCAGGAAGGTAACGTGTTCGCGTGGGACACGGTCGAGCGGTTGAACATCAAGGCGAAGAACTGGAAGGATCTAGTCAGCGACGAGGAGTTCACCCGCAAGGATATTATCACGCTGCAAGACCCGCAGAACATCGAGAGCCGCGATTTTGGAAAGTACATGGCGGTGCGGGAAGGCGAGACCGTCGTGCCGGGGCAGGAAAGCAGCATAAACACCTCTTCTCTCGGCAACGCTGCAAAAATCCTCAAAGCGAAGGAAGCCGTCGCGAAAGCACGCGCTGAGCGCCTCGCAAAGGCTTCGGGAAAGACCCCTTCGGCATCCGGCGCGCTCGTTCCCGCGCAGAAGAACGACAGAGGGGCTCGAGCTCAACCTCCCGCCGGGTCGAAGAAGCCTGCCTACAACGCGGCCGTCTACACCTCTGGCCGCGCGGCCGCCTCCTTCACCTCGACGGGCGTAACCCCGCACACATCCAACACCCTCGCCACCCTCTCAGACGAAGACTACATGCTACGCCCCAAGCGCGTGCGCAATAAAGGCTACGCGCGCCTCTCCACCTCCCACGGGGACCTCTCCCTCGAGCTCCTCCCCGAATACGCCCCGCGCGCCGTGTACAACTTCGTATCCCTCGCAAAACGCGGATACTACCGCGGGACTCTCTTCCACCGCAACATCCGCGCCTTCATGATCCAAGGCGGCGACCCCACGGGCACGGGCCGCGGCGGCGAAAGCATCTGGTCCAAACCCTTTGAAGACGAATTCGAGGGCCCGCAGCGGCACGACGCGCGGGGCGTCCTCTCCATGGCGAATAAAGGTAAAAACACGAATACGAGCCAATTCTTCATCACGTATCGCGCGGTGCCGCATTTAGATCGGAAACACACGGTATTCGCGAGGGTGGTGGGGGGAGCGGATACTACGTTGACGGCTATGGAGGAGGTGCAGGTGGGCGAGAAAGACCGCCCTGTTGAAGACATTAAGATCCTAGATATAGTCGTCTTCGTGGACCCGTTTGAGGAGTGGAAGAAAGAGCGACAGGCTCAGGAGAATAAGGACGCGGAGGATGAGGAGATTAAACGGCAGGGAGGGACGGTGGATGATAAAACTACTTGGACAGGAAAACGGATACGTGCAGACGGGACGGTGGAGAGTTCCTCGGGTGAGGGCATGGGCGTGGGGAAGTATTTGAAGCAGGCGCAGGTGGCGCAGGTGGCGCAGGAGGATGAGGTGGTGGGGTTTGTGGATGAGGAAGACGCCCCGCCGCCGCCGCCGAGGAAGAAAGTCAAGAGTGGTGCGGGGTTTGGCAACTTCGATGCTTGGTGAGCGAGTGTTAGAGCTTATGTAGAATACTTTGATACCCAATATGCAAAATTACTATTCACATCTCATCTTGTCCACTCTGTCGTCGTGCCCAGGTTCCGCATATGCATGTCATGATATCTTTTTAATTATCATCATCATCATCATCATCACCGTTACCCAACCTACATAAAGCCAGCTAGCTACCCTCTCATGTTTGTCGTACATGTCCCATCTCCCAACTTCCATCCTCTGCTCCCCATCATGCTATATAATCTCTGCCCTCATACGTGCCCATCCATCCAACATGCAATTCAAGCTCTCCACGAGCCATGGGTATCCATCGTACAAACAACAAAACCGAAAGACAAAGCAGCACCGCTCATCGCACCGCCCAATGCTAGACAAGAAAAAAGAAATTCGACCAGCGGATATCATGACACGTCATGTGAAGAGAAGAATGCACCCTGCAACGCCGAGCACGGCGGCCATGGCGACCTGGAGGTGTAATGAGGATGACGTACTCGCTAGGGTAACGTCGAAGGGCGAACCGCCGCCCGAGTCTGGATTGGATTTCTGTTCGACGGGGGAGGAGTTTGGAGGAGGTGGTGGTGGTGGTGTCGCGGTGTCGAGGGTGAGGCCTGGTGTTTGTATCGTGCTCGTGGGTGGTTCTTGTGTAGACATCGTTGCTGGCGCCGAAGACCCGCTCTGTGCGCCGTCCGTCGCTTGTGGTTGTTTGCTCGACGACTGCGGTGCGCTCGACGACTGCGCCTGCAGCGTCGTCGACGCCAGCGCCGCCGTGCTCGAAGTGACCAACCCCGCCTGCGTCGAGCTCGGCTGCTCCGTCACAACCACAATCTTCCCGCACAGCACCGGAATAAGGTCCCCAAGGAGCGCCTTTCCAATGATCGACGTCGCAGGCACACGCACCGTGGCGCACTGCGCGTTAACCAGCTTTACAATCTTGACGAGCCCATTGACGCATTCCGCACTGCAGTTGTTGACTTCGGGGTCCCGGTTCGCGGGGAAGTCGTCCCGCGTGCATCCTTCTATCGGCGCCGTGTATGCTGCTTGGCAGGAGTCGGGCAGGTTCTCGATGCGTGGGACGAATTTGGACAGCGAGACGGGTTCGGTGGTCGTGGCTAGACCGGTGGGGACGAGAGACATGATAGCGCAGAGCAGCGTGCGACGCATGGCGAGGTGTTTGGAGGGTATTTCAGAGATTGAGCACGCGCGGCAAGGTGGGTCGAAGGAGGGCAACGGATGTGTGGGTTTGATGAAGGTGCGTTCAATGCGGTTCTTGGCTGCGAGGGTCTGATGACGCCCGCGAGACGTGATCCCAGGTAAAGCTGGGTGTGCTGGTGCGGCGCGACGGCTGGGGTTTGGAGTGACTGGGTGCTGCTTGTGAGACGCGGGGTGTCTGCGGTCTCGTTCGCGGGAACCAGGTTTCCCGAGGTTCCCGGGGGAGGTTCAGATAGAGTATGATAGTATGTAAGGAAATTTCGCGCTCAATGCATACAGCTCTTTCCTGCCGTGATTACCATTCGCAGCTCCCGGACCGTGAACTTTATTTTCTCTGGCGTTCGTGTGCGGAGTCAATTCAAACTCGAAGGATGACGGGATGCTATAAGGGTTGGAGGACGGCACTGCGACCTGGCCAATGGATCGTACCCTGTTCGTGTAGGACTGACTTTCAATCAAGCACTTGCTCTGCAAGGCAACGAACGTGATGAGACAGAAAGAAAGGACGGTGAAGAGTCGCGTCTGCACTGGACCTGCAAGGAGAGACTGCGTGGGTTAGATAAAAAGGCGCACAGCGCGAGCATAAGAAGCGAAGGTTCAAGGAAGGGAGGTGAAGATGTTCGCGATAGACAGTCGTTCATGCCATTGTGAGCGTATACATGCAGAGTATCGTGTGTCCGGACGAAGCGGAGGAGCAGATCTAGAGCCCGCCATCACAGGGTATCCAAGGGGGTATAAGAGCGACATGCACAATGGTTGGCCGACTGTTTGGTGACGGTCATATTGATGGTTCGAAGCACGAGGTTCGGATGCAGCGAGAGGGCAGACCTGAAACGTCTTGGCTGGAGGGACCCCGCATGCGGCCATCCTCATTGGCGCCCTGGCCACCATGAGCGTCTCCTCGCCGTTACAGACTCTCAAACACGCGCCGAGAGAGGGAAGAGCAACAGCTCATGCCTGCTATAATCAGTGTGGGCGTTAATCCAGGCGTCAACACGGCCAGCACATCGACGTCGCTCGGAATCACAATCACCCGTCGCCGCTTCGCAAGAGCTCTGTCGAGGTGTGCCTCCTGCTATCGGTATCGCCATCGTATATGCGTCCTTTCGCAGCCTTCTCCACGATATGGAAATCCAGACGTGGTTCTGATTACTGAACATTGAGTCCGGCATCATGAATTCACAGCCATCAGGCCACCGACGTCCCAAACATCTCTCAAACGCACCACCCTCGTGGCACTGCAAGGCCAACGACATCACTCAGGAATTTGTTTGACTCCCTCATGGATAGGCCCGCCTTCGATCTGTATCAGTGTGCCCATCCCCGTTGTGACCTTCAGGAGCAACCCAGCACGAGAACCGATCTCCTCAGGTACCAGCTTTACTGCCTGATCTACATGAACCACGCTTGTTTCAACGTTTCACGGACCCTGGAACCTAAGTAGCTCTACTGCAAGGCACGCTCGCAGCTATAAAAAGAACCTAAGCATTATACTGTAGCTTAAGAATAACTAAGAGAGGCTGACAACGTTTATATACAGCGCAGTTCGCAAACGTGAGTTAACTATCAAAGAGGATCGCGGGAGTAGGAGTCGACAGTAACTTTATTAGATTCTAGAACCTAACTGGCTCTGCTGCAAGGCACGCTCGCAGTTGCAAGGAGAACCCAAACACTGTACCGCAGCGTGAGGACTACCGGGAAAGACCGACGACGTATGCACTAAACGCGGTTCGCAAATGTAAGTCGACGGTTGAGGAGGAACGCGGGAGTGGGAGACGACAGTAGCTTCGTTAAACTCTGGAACCTAACTGGCTCTACTGCGAGGCACGCTCGCGGTTGCAAGGAGAACCCAACTGCTGTACCACAGCATGAGGACGACCGGGAGAGGCTGACGAAGTTTGTATGCAACGCGGTTCGCAAATGTAATCGTCTATCGAAGAGTATTGTTAAAGTATGTGGCGATGGACATTCGTTGTGCTGCGTTTTCGGTGGATGCGTCCGCTCTCTCTGTCATTCCCCATCTACACGTCCTTCTTCAAAGCGGTACCTCTTTCATTGTGAGCAGGTGCTATAAGGATACAGTACACCCCACACAAGAGATATAGCCCTCCAGTACCGCGGGATTTTGGATGTACTCCAACAGTGTAGTAGTGCTCGTCCTACCCTACGACAGTGCCGCTCGACAGCACATATTCACATTTCCATTCAAGAGGTGGTTTTCAAATTTTCATTCGTCGTATGCTACGCTTCATAACTCCTCCATACCCAAGACGACATGCCCTCTTCCCTGCCGCACATTCTACTTGGCACCTCCAAACATCGCAGCGTGCTTGCGGATATGACGACTGATCCTGCACTTGTCCTTGTTGCGGCAAAAGCCCTTCGTCCAGTATTGCGGACAAATACTGCGAGACTTGAGGCCCTCGTCCGTCTCCTCTTCGTCGGCATCGTGCATCTTCTCCGGTTGGTCGAGCCGCAGACGCTTGCGGACATGCTCTTGCTTGGGCCGGTCGGTCAGCGTGAGGACGTGCATCTTGGCTTTCGAGCGTTTCGAGCTTGGTCTCCGGTTCGTTTTTCTCGGCCGCGGTCACCTCAGCCACGGTCACAGCGTCTGCTTGGAACTTGGAGAGTTTGTCCCGGGTACTCTTGAGCGCTGCCCCGAGGGCCTGGCGGCGAGACGCCTCGTCATGAAGCTGATAAAAACTGGCCTTAAAACCCGCGTGCAGCAGTGCCAGTATCCAAGGTTAATAAGGCAGTGGCAGAGCGCTAAACGACAACAGTATATACGGTGGAAGAGATATATAACAAAACCACAAGGGATTAACAGCAAACCGGACACCGCCTTAAAGCTGTTATTTCGCGTAGGTCCCCGTAGAGGCAGTTGAAATGATTAACCTAATCTTAGTTGTGATAGTATTTATCTACGTAGGCAGGGCTCCTTATAAAGTACTACAGGAGCTTTGCTATCTTGTATGTCTACCTATAATGATTGATTATTTGATACATCACGAGGTGATTTCATCTGATTGTAGATCAGTTGGAAGAACAAACTAACAAAAGCTGCTCATATTTTCATGCGATGCCAACCACACAGTCCACCGGCGGAGACGGTAATTTCTCCACCCCCGACGGCGCAGGTTACAGTTCACCAGCCGCCGACGCTTTCTACTGTGCGTCCATCGAAGCGAGCAGGCTTGGCGACATGTCACTGACTTGGTCGCTACCGCAGCAGGATGTTGTTTTCCCAGAAGAGCAGATGGAGAGGGTCTTTGCAGCTCAACCCGCCCCGTCGCCCGACGGCCATGGAATCCGTTCTGCACTCAGCTTCTGAGCCACGAACTCGACCCTGACGTGGTAGAGGTGGAGCGGTATGTATATAAAAGCGCGACCGCGAGTGCGAGTTGAAATTCACAGCTCCCACACCCACAGCATCTACCTCTTGTACATCCTACCACGATAGCTTTCTCCGCGCCATCCGCCTGGGCCCCTTTGAAGAAACGCACGCCATGACCACAATAGAGATCCCCAACAACTACGGGTCCCCAGGCCATCTCCCCAAGAGGACTTCCTCCCCGCCAGCCCTGACCACAGCTAACACGCCCTCAGATACGTCCTCCTCACAGCGTCGGCCTCGTACGCGCTCTCCAGCTGACTCGGCGCCCACATCTACGCCTTCCGCACCGCGGCACGCATCCCGCATCCCAACGTCTTCGCGACGCCCGAGACCATCGCGAACGCCGTATCCGCCGAGCACGCGCGCGCGCTGTACCTGTTCAACGGCGCGCACCGGGCGCACCACAACTTCGTTGAGAACTACGCCGTCGTCTTGTCCGCCATGCTAGTGAGCGGGCCGGCGTATCCGCGCTTGGCGGCGGCCGCGGGCGCTGCATGGGTGTTCGGGCGCGTGCTGTATAGTCTGGGATATACGAGGAGCGATGCGAAGAATGTCAATGGGGAGGGAAGGTGGAGTTGGGGCGGGTTCACGATGGCGGTGCTGGGTCAGGTAGCGCTGGCGGTGCTGGTAGGGAGGATGGGCGTGGCTATGTCGTTGGTATGGTGAAGGAGGCCAGGGCGTGGGGCATCGCTCGGAGGTAGAGAACAGACGGGTGGATGTGTGAGGAGTGTGGAAGTGCCCGGGGGCGATATCTGACTGATTTAGTTCTGAGGCCAAAGGTCACCGTGTGTGTCGGTGTGTCGTGTATTGCGAAATAGAACACGCATCCCGTCTCTTTTCTGAAGTGCCAGACCTTTTGGCGTGCCTCATCCCTGCACGTTCAAGTCGATTGAATGACCCTTTCTCACTGACCATCTGTAACTGAGTTGATAGGTAGCACGTGGATGGGCAATATGACACTGCGCGCAACGAGGTCGTCGCCAGCACGTAAGATGAGGAGCGTGATGGTGGGGACCTGCATGACCAAGAGCATTATTTTGGCAGCGAACAGTTAGGCTTAACAGGAAGAGATGTGCAACGTCAACCCAGCAGAGGCAGAGAAGCAATGTCAGAGGCGCGATATGGGGTGGCGTGTTCGTCGTGGCCGAGAGGAATGTCAAGTTACCGTAGTAGAACTGTCGCTTCTTCCTCGAGAGCTCTCCTGCGGAAAAGGGCCCAATGAAGAAAATGAAATGTAGAGATGTCCGTCACTGCCGTCGCCTGTCAAGCCGATGCTCAACGAAGCGGCGACATAGGACTAGCATCACCTGCATCAACGCACAAGCTCTGCTGAGTCTAGAAACTTGGCCACGAGAACAGGTGTGCTAACAGCACACTACGCAATCGGTGATGCAATTCGCATCAGATACACAATGTGGAGGGGGAGTACAACGCTCACGCAGAAACGCGTCAACTTGGATCGAAAGCGCGCAGTCTCAGAGCCGAGTAGTCCACTTGCATGTCACAGTATCGGATAAGATAGCTCAGCTGATATTCGAAGTCAAGATCCATACGCTCGAACGGTTGGCCTACGCACAGTGACGTAGAGCTCGTTGTTCGATCGGATGCGTGTGGGTAGTACGCAGGTCTAGCTGGTGACCAACCAGCTGGCCACAACAGACTGGAGTAGTAGTAGTAGTAGTAGTAGTAGTAGTAGTATTGATTAACGTCCGGGAACCTAGGTTCTAGCCTCCCATGGGGCATGGGGACGCGCCAAGTAGCCATCTAGGGTCAACCAGATAGTAAAGGCGATTCATGCTATAAAAACATTGCCGTCTCTTGCGGTGGCTTGTAAGAGTCCGCCCCCCTCCGTGCGGGGGCTAAATCCGTGTCTTTATGCGTATAGGCTGAGGTGTCGGGGTGTAGCTATTCTATATATAATAAACTAAAGAAGAGGCAGCTTTAGCTACCCTAAAACTATATTAAAAAGTGCTAAGACTTTAGCGTAAAGCTAGTATAGGAAAGGTAAGAATTGTATAAATAGTAAGGAGAGGTAAGAAGAGTAGGAGAAAGTAGGGGAAGTTACCTCGTATAATAAAATATTAAGATTAAAGATACCCCTACTAAGAGCTTAAATAAAGTTAACGCTAAGAGAGATTTATTTATTAGTATTAGTAAAAGTTAAAAAGCTTTAGACTTAAGGGTCTTTAAGTATTTAACGCCCCCTTGTGTAGTGCTAGGAGGGAGAGGGGGCCATTTTGGCTAGTAGCGGAACTTCTGAACCGCTCGTGGGCAGTGGACTATATAGTCTGGCGCAAGGTCTGCCCTGTAGGAGCATCCCGTAACTGCGTTGTCGTGTTTAAACTTCTTGTGGTACTAAGCGTAGTGTCCATGGCGGGTGCGCATGGACAGTAGCTTTGCAAGCGTTAATCGTTAGAGGGTGAGTTCCTTTGGCTATTTTACGGGGCGATACTTGAGGTCCTACTACATGTACCACCTGGATAGATTTGGTGTGTGCTTGCGCCACTAGTTTATCTTTACGCTCTTAGTAAGGGCGCGGACGTTAGACTTAAGGCCTAAGACTATGGGTTTAGTTACTATGCCGTGTGGGGTTGGGGATTTCTTACTGCGGCATCTACTAGCTAGTCTACTTATTTGTTTCCCTCTATGTTGCAGTGTCCTGGGGACTACCGAATAGTGATGTCCAGGTTCTTAATTGTCTCTTGGCACCTGACGAACGCCTATTGCGAGGAGGGGGATAAGTTACCTCTAATGCACTATATTACGGAGGTGCTATCTATGCACATGTATATACGTCTAAGCTAGTAGGCTAGTGTGTGGAGCGTGTATAAGAGTCCTTATTACGCGCCAATAGCTTCGGCGTTAAAGACGTAGGACCTAGGGTTAAGGAAGCTATTACTCTATAAAGTAAAAGTCTACCCTTTATATATAGCGTAGCTATATATAACGTGCTTAACGCTATTAAGCTATTATTTAAAGCTATTAGAGAAGATAGTAATAGCAATTAGCAAGAGAAGGGCCTACTACTTTTTAAAGTAGTAGGTAGCTTTCTTCTTATCTACGTGGCCTGTGAGGTTATCGTGGCTCTTAGGGGAGTAGTAGGGGGCGCGGAATTAGGTTAGCGTACTAGGTTAAAGACCTTAGCTAGTTATTATACCTTTATGCGGGCTCTTTATAGGAGGCCTACGCCTTAGCCTCTTTTAATTATAAAAAAGTAAGTCCTAGTAGTTAGTAAGTGCTTTTTATTAATTATTAGTAAGTATACTATAAAGTTAAACTTATAGATTTTTAAGGTTATTATTACTAAGGGGAGTCTAGCGTCCCTAAAAATAGTAATAGTAAGTATAGTCTAATAGTCTAAAACGATGGCTCTACATACCTACCTAAAGACCTTATTAAGTATTTTTATATACTAACTTAATTAGGTACTTACTTTAGCGCCTTTTAACTAGCGTATAGTTCTAGAAGGTTTAGTCCTTCCTTTGTACTAGGCCTCTAATCCGTACAAGAGTTAGGAGAGGACGTAGGAGATCACCGCTTTACGTAAAAACCCTAGTAAGGGGCTTTATATAATCTAAGTAAGGCTATAAATATAATAAATAATAATTTTTATTTTTATAGCGCGTATAGCTACGTAGGTTTTAAAAGTAAGCTTTTTTTTAAACTATACGCCTAGCTAGCGCAGTGTAAGTATCTTGCTTATTGTTAGGATCTGAACGAGCGGCAGTAAAGGAGGGCCAACGGCGGCCATGGCGGGGTAACCCATAGTGGGACCGCACTACCGAGGTCACGTGATGTACCCTCACGCCAAGCCACACCATCACGCCAAGACAGTGATGGCAGTACCATCACTGATGCCAGTACCATCAGACCAAGGTCATGATGGCACAGAAACGGGTGATGACAGAAGAAAGCCTACGGGTATATAGAGAGCTCGAATATCCCTCTAGATATGTGTGTTCAACCTGTTTATCAATCTATCGTTTGGATCTGAATAAGCAACCTTGTTGATTTGATTGTGCTGTACACACCTTCGATACCAACGCCCTCAGTGACAGGCGCAAGCTATCACTACAACCCTCTCCCGTCCTACCAGTACTCCTGCCCGAGAACCAACCTTAGCCCCTTAGAGAATAGCTACCTCTTTGGGATCTTAACACTTATAAGGAGGATTAAGTAAATGGTAAAGTAATTATTAATAGTACAAGGCGGCGCGTAGTCTTTATTTTACTTTATAAAATAAATTATTTTAAGCTTATTTAGTAAGAAATTAATCTTATAGTCCACGCTATATAAATTAATTTTACAAACTTATTTAGTAAGTATATTAATATTAAGGTTAAGGCTATAGGAGGCACTGTAGAGGTATATATTATTAGTATAGCTAAAGTGCATAGTCGTGTCCTAGAGTAGTAGCTCTGTAAGATATAGCATGTAGATAATAAGGGAGAATGGCGAGCCCTGTAGGGTGCCGTAGGCCACTAGGTGGCGGCTAGAATAGTGTTAGCTGTAGTGGACAAGAATATATTAGTTTATAAGAATATTATATATAAGGACTAGGACTTTTTAGTGCTAGCCTTAGTCTTTTATATAATATAGTAGCTATTTAACTAGCAGCGCGTTAAAAGCTCCTAGTATATTTATAGTTATTATAATAACGTATTTGCTATCGCTAAAAGCAAGTTTAGCTTTATAAGTAAAAGCTATAATTAGGTCTATAGCAAACCTTTTTAAGAGAGCCCCCCTATGCTAGGGGCTTAGAACGCTATATAGTATAGCTAAGTAGACTATGCGCTAAGCAATTACCCTTTTAAATTCTTTATTAAGGTAGAGTAGTATAGCGAAAGGTCTTATAAACTCTAGGGTTATATAGTTTTTCTTACTAAGTTTCTTAATAAAAATAATCTCCTTATCTATCTAAGTAGCTAAGTAGTAGTTAAGTAATAGTAGGTCGCGGTAAATGTCGTAAACGTACTATTTAATATAGTTTTAGTATACTATAAGTAGATAGACTATTATACTATTAGTACCTAATAAGGTACTAAAGACTTTAATTATATAGCGCTCTATCTCTTCAATTAATAAGTATATATTTTATAGGATAGTAGGGTATTCTTATAAAATAAGTAGTTCTAGCAAATTATCCTCTACTATAAATCTATAGAGAAGTACTTATTATAGTATTTTATTTTTATTTTTATTTTTGGTTACCTCTGCACCTCTAAAGACTATTAGTATCTAGATTTTAGTAAGTTTTAGCTTATATTAATTAATAATACAGAAAAGTTCCTAGTTACCTTTTATATTATTTATAGTATATTACTAATACTCCTTCTTTGCCTTGCAGACTATTACTAAAAAAGTACGTATCTTATTAAAGGGGCCTTAATTAGTATAGCTATTAAGCAAGTTAAGGTGCGCTTAGTAAGCTATTTTATAATTATTTATTTACTAGAACGCTAAGTAGCCTATTCGTCTTTTTTTTACCCACTATTTTTAGGGCGTTAGTAAAAACTTTTTTTAAGATAGTAACGCGCTTATTAACGTGCTTACGGGTTTATAGCCTGTCTAAGTAAAGGACGCCTTTTATTCTATTAGTAATAGTATTAATAAATAGTAGTAGCTTCTTTACGGGGATCCTATACTAGAACTAGTTAAGAGGCTTTTATTTTTTACTAGGGATCGTAGTAACTAGCGTGTTATAGTCTAAACTATAGTTTATATCTATTTATACTATAGTGGTCGCGAAGGGAATGTTGCAGAAAGAGAGGTCTATAACGTGCCTAGCCCTATAGGTAGGGATTCTAGGTTTGTCTATATAATCTATGTCACTATTAGCCTATTAGGCTAGCTTAGCTCCGCCCTATGTAGTTATAATACTAGGCTTAAATATATTATATTTAGCGTTAAGATCACCTCCTACTAGGCACTTATTTAGTAAGGTAAGGTAAATAATATAATTAAAAACTAGCGTAGTCTATAATGCCTAGTAAATATTAAGTATAAAAATTCTATTTACTTTACTTTACTATAGGTTTTTATTATGCAGCAGGGTATAGGGCGTAATTTTTAGTTTATTACTTTTATATATAAAAATAAGAACTTAAAAATATTTTACCTTTTAAGTCTCTTAACTATTTTAGCTATCTACTAGTAAGTAAAGGTTATAAATAGAGTAGTTTAAAATACGTATACTAAGCTAGGTAGCTAGGTCTTATATATAAATAATATTAATACCTTTTATAAAAATAATTTTAAAGGTAGGTATGTGTGCTAGGCTACTTTTACTAATATTAGTTTAATATACTTTTATATTAGGGTCCTTACAAGGCGTGTATTTACGATAGTTATTTCTTATTAATTAGAGGAGTTGTCTATAGTTACATTCTCTTATAAGGAGGACTATGTGTAGTCTACATGTCTTACGCTTTATACTAAGAGTGTAGTAAAGTTAAGGCTATTACTTATAGGCGTAATAAGTCTAACTAGTTAGCTTAAAGTGCGGGCTGCTTATTATATTATAAAAATAAAATAGGGGCTTAAGCGCTACCTTTTTAGTAGGTAAAGGCTAGAAACTTATTTTTAGCTTTTTTAGTCTATAGGTATCTTTATAGGCTCTTCTTAAAGGGCCTGTTAAGTAGTATCTTTAGTAGGAGTAGTGTCCTTTTTATTAAGTTAAGTATTACTCTTAGTAGAAGGGGCGCCTTTTTTATTAGTAGTATTATCTTATTTCTGTGTGGTGAGCGCGGGTTAAGGTTATAGGTTATAAAGCTAGTTATAGGCCTTCTGTCTAGCGCGGTAAAGGGTGGCTAGCTTATAGTAGATAGGTCTTATAATCCTGCTACTTACTTGCCTAGGTTTTACTAGACAGGTTAGATTGTTAGCAGCATTTAAGCTACGGTAATTAAGGTATTATTATTTATAAGTGTAATTATTACTTATAAGGCCTTTATACTTACTTTATTTTATATTATAATTATAATAATAAGGCACGCAGGTGCAACGCGCTATATTATAATATTTTTAATAATTAAAGTTATATTACTTAATTATATATTTTTTAATACATTTATAAGATAAGTTGCTAATACTAAAAAGTTAGAAAGGTAGTACTAGCTTTTTAAAAGACACTACGTAGGTAGTGTGCCTATATTAGTTTAGGTCGTGTTTAGAAGGCTAGCAGTTTACTAGGCAAGTTAAGGTCTATATAAAAGCCTCTTTTATAATTATTTCTAAGATGTATAAGACTTCTTATCCTAATAGCAAGTAGTAGCTACTAGGTACCTTAAGGATAGCGTAGTTAGTCTAGCGTATAGGCAACTCTGCACTATTATTATTAATAAAGTAAATTATTAGTTTCTTCTTTTTTTATTTTATAAGTTATTAGCGTATAGCCTTAGAGGCTAGCATAATAGCCTAGCCTATTTAGGTCCTTATAGCTATAAAGATATTACTAATATTAAGTCTTATAGCGTCGTAGATTACCTTTTATATAGTAAAGGCGGAGGTCTATCTAAGCCTATTAGTTAGATTTAAGATAGTAAGTAAGATCTGTAGGTTTATTACTTATCTAGGGGGCTACTATTACTTAATAGCGGCGATAGTCCTTCTACTATTAGTTATTATATGCCCGCTGTCCCTGTAATAGAAGGCGAATACTACGCTCGCCTATATTTTCTAAGACTAGGCGGTAAGGCCACTATTACCGTCTGTAGTATAGGTTGTAGTTATTAAGTCGTAGCTAGTCCTTACTAGATTAGGGCGAAGGCTTAAGCTAGCGCATATAGTCACCGCCCACATAGGGTTGCCGCCCACCCCACCAAAACACGACACCTGCACAAAACACGCGGTATCTCTCCACAACGCTTATCAAAATGGACCCCCGCGAAGAATCTATACAATTAGCTATTAGCGATTTTAATGCTGGCGTTTATCTAAGCCTACGCGCTGTGGCAAAAGCCTACAATATCCCTTGATCTACCCTACGTGGCTGGCTAGGTGGCGCGATAAACAGCGCAGTCTGCCATCAAAATCAGCAGCGATTAACTCCTCTACAGGAGGACTTCCTAGTAGAGTGGATCCTCGAAGAAGACGCGCGCGCCTGCCCTCCCTCCCACGCTCGCGCCCGAGAAATGGCCAATCGAATCCTGCGTATGAATGGCGACAACCAGCCTGTAGGCAAGCTCTGGATCTCACACTTTATCCGCCGACAGCCACGCATCGCCTCAGTAGTCGGCAGAAAGCTAGAGGCTCAGAGAGCTGATGCAGCGACTCCAGAGCAGGTGCGTGCCTTCCTAGAGCTCTATGAGCAGACTAGACGGCGGCTCAACGTACGGGCGGAGAATACCTATAATATGGACGAGACCGGCGTTGCCCTAGGGGTATGTACGAACACTAGAGTACTCTCTAGTAGTCAGAAAAAGAAGGCTTATATTCGCTCTCCAGAGAATCGCGAGTGGGTCTCTATAATTAAGTCTGTATTGGCAACAGGGCGGAAACTACGCTGCGCAGTTATCTTTAAGGGCCAGAGCCTACAAACAACCTGGTTCCCCTCGTCCTACGTACCTGACTGGATCTATACAACCTCAGAGAACGGATGGACGTTAAATGCGATAGGTGTTGAGTGGCTACAGCGCATATTTCTACCTAAGACAGCTATAGGTAATAGCCAGTACCAACTCCTTATTCTCAACAGCCATAGCAGCCACATTAATATTAAGTTTCTCTAGCTTTATAAACAGCATTAAGTTAAACTCTTATACCTACCTGCGCATACCTCGCACGTCTTACAGCCACTAAATCTTGCTCCTTTCTCTGTTATTAAGTCTAGTTACCGACGCTAGATCCAAGAGCTCGCATCGCTTAACAATGCCGCGCCTGTTAAAAAGGAGCGCTTTATCGCCTGCTACCATCAAGCTAGGGAGGAAGGCTTTACAGAGCGTGTAATTCGAGCTGGCTGGCAGGCTGCTGGTATCTGCCCGCTCAACATCAATCAGGTACTCAGCTCGTCGCAGCTCTCTCAGAGGCCTACTACGCCTACGCATCAGCAGCAGCCTCAGCAGCAGCCTCAGAGCTTCTTCTCTACTCCTCAAGGCCCTAGAGATCTATACTTGGCTCAGCGCGAGGTGCAGAGCTGCGAGAACCTAGGTCGCAAGACAAGACTTCTCCTGCAAAAAGCAGGTAAGGCGCTAGTAGCTACAAATACTCGAGCTGCAGGGCTTGAATTAGAGAAAAGACGCCTTAAACAGCAGCTAGAGACTACTAGCTCTCAGCGTCCTCGAAAGCGCGTTCGAGTAGATCCAAATCAACGCTTTACAGAGGTAGAGACTATCAGGGAGGCGATGCGCGCAGCTGAGGCCTTAGCAGCTTAGCAAAGTAGATATACTATAGAGGGAGCTGCAGAGATAGTAGCAGTAGCTACAGCAGCAGCTACTCTACAGTCTATGTGTATTACATGGCAATTGTAATAGGCGTTGTTGAGAAATCGCGTGTTTTGTGCAGGTGTCGCGTTTTGGTGGGGTGGGCGGCAACCCTATGTGGGCGGTGACTATATGCGCTAGCTTAGCGTAATAGTAAAAAATTTTAGTACCTATATAATATAATTATAAAAAGTAATAGTAGTTATTAGCTCTTCTAGAGGCTTAAATTTAGTAAGGTAGTAATTAATAATATTAACTGTTATTATTATTATTATTATTATTATTATTATTATTTAGGTCTCTATCGCCTTGCGGGTAGCTATAAGGTGGAGTTAAGGACACTAGCTATAGTTTCTATATTAGTAGGGCAGATAAGCACGCCTCTACTAAAGGAGAGGCGTCTAAGAGGGCGAATATTAGACTATTAGCGCTTTCTTAAGGCGTGCTAGAGGTTATTCTATCGCGCAGACTCAGGGACTGGTGGGCGGGTCGCTGTAGAGGCCCCCAGAGGGGGCCTCTGAGGCGTCTCCATCGCTATCATCAAACCACCGCACGCGTGCGGTGCCTGAGGATGGCTAGGAGTAGTATTTAGATGAAACTGAGATGAATGAGATAAAAACTGGGCAGTTTTGACCACTTTCTCAAAATTTCAGAAGTTGGTGATGATGAATTGCACAACAGACTGGAGTAAGAAGGAAACTGCACCTTGCTTGCCGCGAGCGGCTGCACCACCAAGGACCCGCGGGTTTCTAGTCGTGTTTGGAGCTCCTCGCGATAATGAGGATACTGTATCTTGCACACCTATCTTAAATCTGGTGTGAACGTGAAGCGCTGCTTCGGGACTCTAACCCGAGCGCACAGATGACTGGAGTAGCTACGTCCATATGTACCATTCCCACCGATGGTAGGCAGGCGGACAGACGCAAGTGTTTGCTAGTACTCTTGAGAAGAGTCAGACGTGAGAAAGTCAACATATGAAGGTGCTCATCAAAAGTTTCCAAGGGCCCCAAGCTCCACCCATGTCGCTGCCTAGCACCTGCCTGTTGAAGCCCCGGGCATTGCCAGGCGCTGGGCACGGGACCTCGCATAGGAAGCACGAGCCAGTTCCAGTCCCCTACCGTTCCTTGGCAGTCAATGCGCGCAGTCAGTCAACGCGCGCCCTCCGCATCTCCGCGCCGCCAACAAAATATAGTATAGAGCTCTCTACAATAGTTTTTATTGTAGGATTTTTTGGTGTTGAGTGTGACTGAGTATATTGAATATGGCCAGCTTGTAGTATTTACAAATACCGTGTCCGTGCGCGTAACGATCGGATTCGCGTAACGATCGCCGAACACCAAACCACCTCAACCTTCAGCGCGTCATAATTCTATCAACATGGATCTAATTCAAGCTGCGATTGATGAAATCGAATCGCTAAATCCAGGAGAACGCTTTACTTATGCTGAAATAGCGCGTAGGCATGGTGTTGATCGCAATACCCTATCGCGAAATCATAGAGGGGTTCAATCGTCGCGAACAACTAAGAGAATTAATCAACAAAAGCTCAACGTCCAGCAAGAGGAGGAGCTTGTACGATATATCAAAAGACTCACAGAGAGACATATACCTCCCACTAGAGAGATGATACAGAACTTCGCCTCTACGATAGCAAAGGAGCCAGTTAGCGAGAGCTGGGTTACGCGCTTTATCAACCAACACAGCATTCATCTCATCTCACAATGGACGGTCCGCATGGACAGCAATCGCCACAAAGCTAATTCAGAGGATAAATATCGCTTCTATTTCCAATTTCTACACAGCAAGATGGATCAATATCATATAGATCCTCGTCATATCTACAATATGGATGAGAAAGGCTGCCTGATCGGTATCGTTGGTAGATCAAAGAGGATATTCAGCAGACGAATGTGGGAGAAGAAGGAGGTTAGGGCATCACTCCAAGATGGCAATCGCGCATGGATCACGCTCCTGGCATGTATCTGCGCTGATGGATCAGCTCTGCCGCCAAGCCTCATCTATGAGGCCGCCAACAAGGGCATCCAATCAAGCTGGGTAGAGGATATCAAGGCAGGAGAACACGAAGTCTTTATCACCTCATTATCCTCTAGCTGGACGAACAACGATATCGGGCTTGCCTGGCTTAAGCAGGTGTTTAATCGCTGTATAAAAGAGAAGACTCGACGATCCTATTAACTTTTAATTATAGACGGCCACGGATCTCATGTTACTATAGACTTTATTAACTATTATAATAAGTATAGGATCCTGCTTGCTGTCCTGCCTCCTTACTTAACTTATACGCTTTAGCTACTTAATGTTATGATGTTTAAGCCTCTATCAACAGCGTACTTAGCAGAGCTATCACGATACCTTTATAGAAGCTAGGGCCTAGCTTCTATTACTAAAGACGACTTCTTCCCCCTATTCTAGAATGCGTGGAAGGCCTCCTTTAAGAAATTAATTATCCTTAGCTCTTTTAGAGCCACAGGCATATCACCACCTAATCCTGATCCTATCCTTAATAGGTTCACGCAGGATTAAGAATTAGGCGATAGCTCTTTATTAGGGCTCAGCGATCATGATTGGAGAAAGGTGGATAGGCTTTTACGATTAGCAGTGAAGGAACAGGGTAGTTAAGATACAAAGAAGCTTCGTTAATTGCTCCACTATCTATCTGTCCAAAATGAGCTGCTTAAGCATGACAACGATGGGCTTAGGCAGGCGCTATCTATTAAGAAGAAGCGTAAAAAGAAGGGCAAAGCTCTTAACCTTTAATAGCGCTAGGAGTATTATAGTAGGGCTATTTTATAGTTACTAAGGAAAGTAAGGGAGGCACATGTTCGTTAATTAATTAAGGAGCAAGAAGATAAGCAATAGCAGCTTTAAAAAGCGGAGACAGCAGAGCTAAAGAAGGCAGCTAAGCTATACAAGGAGAAAATGTAGCAGGAAAAGCGTGCTGCGCGAGAGGCAGCTAAGAAGGCGAAGGAGGAGGAGAGGGTTGAAAAGGCTGCTCAGCGCGCTGCCCAGAAGTCTGCCCACGACGCTGAAAAAGCTCTGCAACTATCCCAAAAGGGTAAGAGAAAGGCCTCTCAGTCATCTCTACAGAGCAGAAAGCGTCAGAAACGTGGTGTTGATGCTACAGATGTTGGGGAGGCCTCAGAGGGCGCATCTGCTGCCCCAACCAAATCTACACGCAGCGGCCGCGACGTCAAGCTTCCTGATAGATATAAATAGTGAAAATCAATCGCAAGGATCTATATAGTAATCAACTAGAAAATCTTATAATAATACTAACTGTGGGTGGCTCTATTGCCTTATTGCTAATAGAGCTATTATGGTGTTCGGCGATCGTTACGCGAATCCGATCGTTACGCGCACGGACACGTTATCGCGTTGGTGTTTTGATTGTTCGCCCACTGCGCGAGGAGAGCTGTGAGGGCGTTGGCGTCGCCCTCTCTACTTCAACAACCCTCTGAGGCGT
>ML976686.1:160189-182769 GCA_010015655.1 Bimuria novae-zelandiae CBS 107.79
CCTTTCTCATCCATATTGTACGTTTGTTCAGGTTGTATGCCGTATTTGTTGATTCTGTCGTACAAAAGTTGAAAGTAGAGCTCATATTTGCCCTTTGTATCAGCGTTGTGGCGATTGGTATCAAGCCCTGTTGACCAGCGCGATATGAGGTCCTCTTTGTAGCGCTGCACAAAGCGACTGACCCAGCTCATTGAGACCTCCTTGTGAGCAATATTTGACGCGAAATTTCTCATCATATGGCGTGTAGGAGGTAGCCCACGCTCAGTCAGTTGGTGTATGTATTGTAGGAGCTCTCTCTCTTGGTTTGGGTGGAGATTTCTGCGATTCTTGTCGGCAACTTGACGCGCTTGTGATGCGCGTTGGTGCCGCCGAGTCAATGTAGAGCGCACAACACTAAATCTTTTTGCGATTTCTGTATACGTAAAATGTTCTCCTGGTTCTAGCGATTCGATTGCTTGTAATGCGGCGTCAATTGGATCCATATTGGTGTAGTGGTGTAGGTGCAAAGTTTGGTGTTGTATCGCGCGCGCGTTAACTGACTGCGCGCGTTGAGTGCCAAGACACGGTATACGAGGAGCTCGTTTTTAGTGAGGCATATGCCAAGATTTTTCGATCAGACAGCCCAACATCAAAACCCTTTAAAAAGATTATTAAAGAAATTTAAATATGTGAGAAAATAGCACGGAATCTCTCTTTTAGCTCTTGAAGTTTTATAAATTAATATTTGATATTGCGGTTGTAATGCAGCACTGTTACATTGAAAAACCTTGGCATATTTCTCACTAAAAACGAGCTCCTCGTATAACCCCACCGCTTGCGACTTCTTCTCCACACACTCCTTCGCCGCTTCTCACGACGTTTCGTTTATTGCACTATTCCTACCATCTATACCAATCCCCTAAATACGACACCCATAAGCCGCGTTGCACTACCATCTGCTTCCATGCTTATCGATGAGGAACATCAGGACGGACTGCTTGCGGTGGGGTCCACGAGGCATATGTCCTGTAAATTTGGGCTGATTTATGACGATTTACTCGAGGCTGCGACAGCTGAGTAACCTGTCTCGGCATACTTGTTTTCAAGGCCGTCAGTGCAATTTATAAAGCGATATTGAGGGCGCGTTAACTTATAGCCACACCTGACAGTAAGCGCTTGAGGACAGAAGGAACTGTGCTAGGTATAATATGAACGCTACCATAGGCACATCTCGCGATTGCATTGATAGGTGATTACTCTTCCTGAACTACCCAATTGAACAGCTTCTTGAAGATGCTGAGCTTTAGAAAAGTTTGGTTATAGCACTAGGCGGCAAAAAACACAGTGCAGTGAGTGGAACCTTAAAAATAGTATTGAAGGACTACCAGTTGCCGACGCGTGACTTACCAAACCTTAGAATACTGGTAAAGATGGCCATACCGTGCGTTGATATCTCGAGAGGCTGTTTTGCCCTTTCTTTCCACCTCAGGCTTCCGCTTGCTTTGTGTGAGCGTCTGCAGTATTTGGGAAAGGAGTTATTAGATGATTCTGATGAGGTATTCCTGGGAATAGGTTGGTGATCAATTAATGAATGAACCGAAAGATATACTACTCGATCTGAGTTCGTAATTTATTCAAACGACCATATCCGTGACAACCAACTATAAAACCGTAATGCTGTCCATAAAAACCATGACTTACATGTCCTTGAGCCTTCAAAACTCGTGCGCATATGCAACAGGAGCGTCGTGGTGGCGATGTAATTTGGCGGACAATTGGTGTTAAGTGACGGACCGTGGTTCGCCGCAAACATGGCATACAAGGCACCTTTGCCGCAATCCACACTTCCAGCCACCTCCAACACATCCTCAGCTACATGCTCACAAGGTGGCCACACACCACAATACCCTAGACCATCACGCGCTTCTTGTGCATGAGAGTGCAACGCTTGTCGCTACACTTGACGCCGATCATTGCGCGCGGGCACATTGCCTGTGTTCTATCTTCCTGCTCCTTAACATCTGCCTTCGTCTCCACCTTCGGCTTATTAAGACGACGATCCTCGTCGATGTCGACGTTGCCCATAAATGCGGCGAGCTCTTCCATTGCGTTGTTGCGCTTGGTGAGCTCCTCCAGCAGAGCTGCGACATGCCCTTCATTCTGGGCGAGCTGCGCATGAAGATCCGCGATCTGTTAGCCGTGGGCATTGTTCAAAGCGGCGAGTTGTTACTCGAGTGTCTCACCTGCTCCTGGGAGCTCTCCTCTAGCGTCTCATAGTTCTCGTTGGAGACGTTGAGCTCTTGCTGGAGCTGCTCGCTCTTGGCATTGAGCTGCTCGTTCTCGGCCTTGAGCTCCTCTTTCTCTTCGTCAGTGGCGCCGTCGCTGCTGATGTCGCGGATGACGGCGAAGAGAGAAGCGTTCTCCTCGGCCTGGCTCTTCATGATGACATCGTCCTTATCAAGCAAGGAATGTAAGTTCTCGTTGGCAATTACGACCTTGTTTTTGACAACCTGGAGCTTCGCGTTCTTCTCCATGAGATCTTTGATGAAAACCGCGGCAGAGGCGGCGGACTTGAACGCCCAATCCATGTGGGTGGATTCGATGATGTCCTCAAGGACTGGACATCGGTGAGCTAAAGCTACGCAAGACTAAGGTGGATATGTACAATGACCCGGAACAAAGCAAGCTGAACCTGGTGTCGATCGACTATAGTTAGTGACGGTCTGCAGCGCAAAGCCTGTGCGGTCACAGTGGAAAAATTGGGGTTGTTCGATTGTGGCGCGGGGTTACGGTGTATGAGGTGAAGAATTGAGAGTGGACACATGTGCAAGCGCGGGCTCAAGGTCGCGCTGAGGCGCGCAGAACAGTGACCTCATACCACCTGAGGTAGTCCCGCAAATTTCGCGAGGTTGAACTGCAGAGCACAGACACAGGCAAGAGCGGTGGGCCTCGCCGATTCTAGTAAGAGCGCTGTGAAGGCGCAAATTAAGGACCTAAGATCGGCAAAGAGCAGCCGAGTGCTGATGCCAAAGATAACATCGACAACGGCAAATTCGAGGAATTGATAAGTCAAAGCAGAACCAGTTGATAACCCTTAGAAGAATGAAATGAGCGTTTGACGGAACGGCCACCCATAATTTACGGACTATAGTACAATAAAGAAGAGCCAAAAGCGTGCATGAGGAGTATGTCGACATCTTTTCTGGTGGTGGGGCAGGAGTTTTAGGTGAAAACGTAAAGAACATGGATGGCGGAAGAGAATTTGTGTAGTCTATTTGCACTGATTTTGGCAATGTAGAGTGTCTATAGGAGACGTCTACTTGTACATTCATCGTTATCAGTACACTGTGATGTGATACAAAGAGCATCGCTTGGGTGCATTGGTTAGAAAAGCTGACTTTCGCTCGTATATTGAACATGCTACTCCGAAATAATTTCGTTCAGATATTATGAATGTCTAAATAACACCCTGAGAAAGGAACATGCCCTTGGTGCAGATAAAATTAGTGCAGCCATCATCACCAGAGCTAGTTCGTCAGAGCGCTATAAGACTGCAATACCATCTACAACAAACTGTTGAACTCCGATTTATTGAGATGCGCATCCTCAGGGCTGACAACTAGCCATGCGTCGTGGACGAAAGGCTCTCCGGGGGCAACAAAGCCAATAACCAACGGCAACACGCATGAGACTGCTCTCACATTGACTAGGAGGAATTCCTGCGCGAAGCATGAAATCCTCGTGGGTCTCTGACGCTAGTCCTTCTCGTTCTCGGCGTTTTTGGCCTCAAGCTCGACAGGCGAGGGTCCTTGGGGCTTCACCTCTAGCGCAGTGTAGTTAATCATATGGTGGAAGCCGTCGTGCTCGTGTGCGAAAGTGTAGTCGATGTTCTTGCCTGCACATTGCGTATAAGTTTGGGGTGAGGGAGGGTCTGGGAAGTTCTGGATACATACAAGAGTTGCCGTCGAAGTTCTTGCACATGGCGCGCTTGCAGCCGTCGGTCTTTTTCCTCAGCTGGCAGTTGCGGCAAGATCCCCCGTTATCGTTGTCGCACAGCCAGCCCTTGGTGAAGCACTGTGTGCATGGAACGACTTTGTTGGAATGCGTGAGCTTAGCTTTCTTCGCCATGGGAAGTGCGCCAGCGTTAGGAGCTGAAATAGATGAAGTGGACCTGGACAGTGTAAGAGATGAACAGCCGACAATATCGGAATGTTTTCACTTACTGGGCGTCGTTATTCTCGTCGTTGTCATGAGCTCTCTTGCGAATATCAAGCTTGATTCCCTTCTGGGTCACGGCAAGAAGGATCTGCAAAGCACTGACATGACCATGAGCCTGTCTAAGCTGTCGCGCCGCTTGTTCGCTGTCCCAATGGAACTTGAAGATCTGTAGTGACATCTTCTCCGTATCTTTGTCATGAGTGGAGATGTCAGCCTTGAGACCTTTGATCTCCTCATCTCGTTCAGTACGCATCATCAGCTGGCGAGTGTTCAAGTCTATGATCTCGCGATTCTTCTCGTCCAGAGTTCGCTCATGCCCCCGAGACTGGCCTAGGTGGGCCAACTTCTAGTTCTTCTCGTTCTCTTCAGCTTTCTCTTTAGCCGCTGTTGCTTTCTTTTCTGCCGTCTCGGCTTCGTGAATGCGTTCGTGGAGTTCGATGATCGCCGCCTCGTCCTTGTCCGCTCGCGTATTCGCAGCCTTGAGCTGTAGCTCCAAGTCTTCTACCCGCTTATCCATAGAAGCAGCAATGGAATCCGAGGTGTTCGGCGCCTCTGTGGTGGGTTGAGCTAATTCTTCGTTGTTTGCCTGCTCGCCATTGGCCTGAAGTGCGGCCTCTGCCTCGTCCGCCCGCTCGTTCGCGCTCGCGAGGGCCTTCTTCAGGTCGCCGATCTCCTTTCGCAAATCCGCCGTATCTTTGGTGAGCCCAGAGATGCGCAAAATAGACTCTGCGGGGCCTATCGTGGTCTTGCGCGCCCTCATATTGCGTCCAGTTCTGGGTTGAGACATTGCCAGGTGTATAAATGCGGCTGTATTTCGGGTGGTAGATTAGCAGGTCAATGAGTAGGTAGTTTGTCGAAGAAGATTTCGCTGCTAAATAAATCGCGTCTAACAGTATCAGTGGGGTTGACACACTGCCTGTTGCCTTTCTGCCTGCGCACTTGCACCTGGGCACCTATGCACCCGTGCACCTGGACAGGCGCGTCGTCACGTGAAGCTGTCAAAGCAGGCGCGGTGCACACAGTGAAGAACAAGTGCACACGCTTCGTGTGCCGTTCTTCGTGCGTGTCACATAAATCCTGCCCACGCTACGACCTCAACACCGGACCTCGTTGAATCATTCCACTGCACTGCTACTGTGACGCATGCCAATTTGGGGGCTCAGAACTTTGCCTGAACTATGTTGGAGCTCGTGCTGGGACATATGCGGTATGGCGGTCCGGCATCTTCTTGATGTTTTATCCCCCCAGAGCTTGATACTCTGCGCGCGATCCTGCATGTGCCGTCATGGCTAGCGTGTATTCTGGTGCCTTTATTATCGAAAAGTGCATGGCAACCTGCTACTAGATCGGTCCGTATAGTTATTTCCTGGCATGGGCGTCTCTCTATCTCTATGTTATGAATGCCACAATTTCTTTGTCCAAGGTACCCTGGTGTGAACAGCGGATATCGATACTACCAGCTCTTTTATTGGTTTCTTGCAGATATTTAGCGCGTCAGGGATGAAACTAAGTATATCTTACGTAGCCACCGGCAGATGCTGTTGAACTGACGAAGACATTAAAAAGAGAATCGCACCTGGCCTGCAACCGGAGCATTCTGACTTAACTGGCGACCACCATTTTCATTCTTCTCCTAAGGCCACAGAGCCGACACCTCTTGTAGTCTTTGGTGCATCGTACTGGGGGTTTCGTGAGGGCCAAATACGAGACACCTGGCGAGGTAATCTCAGAGTCACCTCCCTACAACCGCGTACCGATCTTTCTGCCGCTCACGAAATTTTTCGGAAGTTGTCTTCTTAGCCAAAACTCGGTATCTACTCCGAAGCACGATGCCGGTGGGGTAGTGCGGGGAACTCCGACGACGGCGCTCCCCAACTACCCCTCCATCCCATTTTCCATACTCACTCGCCTCGTCACCTGCACTCATCCCTATAACGTCTTTCCTCCAAGATGTCAATACCATCCACCCAGACAGTCGCCTGGATCGAAAACCCTGGGCAATCCGGCAAACTCATCATCCGCTCCGACGCCTCTATCCAAGAGCCTTCGGAAAATGAAGTCCTAGTCAAGCTCCAGCATTCAGGCATCTGCCATTCCGACTGCCACAACGTTTATGGTCAGGGCAAGTACACCGAGATACCCGGCCATGAAGGTGTGGGTGAGGTCGTCAAGCTCGGGCCTGGCGCGAAGGAGGAGTTGATGGGGAAAAGAGTGGGGATCAAGTGGCTGTACAGCAGTTGCAAAGAATGCTCAGGATGCAAGAAGGGCAACATCAACAACTGCGCGAAACAGTCGAATACTGGGAGAACGACGTTGGGAACACTGCAACAATACGTGGTTGCGCACGGCGACTTTGTAACGCTGATTCCGGACGGGGTGAAGAGCGAGGTTGCGGCGCCGTTGCTGTGCGCGGGATTGAGTCTTGCGGGAGGGGTGAGCAAACTACAGCCTGAGGTGCAGCCTGGTGACTATGTTGTTATCGTGGGGGCCGGAGGCGGTTTAGGGCACATTGGCGTGCAGATTGCGACTATCAAGGGCTACAAGGTCATCGCCATCGATGGCGGAGCTGAGAAGGAGAAGCTGGCGAAAGAGATGGGTGCAGCGGCGTTCATCGACTTCACGAAGCAAGATGTTGTGCAAGCGGTCAAGGACCTGACAGATGGTGAAGGAGCTCACGGCGTCATCTGCGTGGCTGGTAGCGAGAGAGCTTACGAGCAAGCGACTGAGCTGGTTAGGAACAACGGGGTTTTCGTATGCGTTGGGCTGCCACCATCTACCTACATGTTCCCCATGTCGCCCATCCACATCGCCAATCGGGGCCTCGTCATTAGGGGTAGTTCGACGGGAACGGCGGAACAGATGGACGAGCTCTTGCAACTCGCCAAGGAAGGAAAGATAACGCCAAAAATCGAGGTTTTCGATTTCGAGGAATCTCCGAAAATCATCCAGGAGCTGAATAAGTATGAGGTCACGGGAAGGAAGGTCGTCCGGGCTCCAGCATAATATCAAGGGACCGTGGGAGTTTCATAAACCGGTGCGTGGACAAGGGTAATACGTGAGTAGGATATACCCAGGGAGATTGCAAGTATATGAGGTCTCAAAATGTCGCCAACAATGTGTTCACGCTAAGCCGCCGCTCTCGATGCGCATGTCTCTGCAATGAACTCCAAAAGCTGATTCGAGTGTACAATATGCCTCGCTGCGCTAGATCCTTGAGCCTCCACTTACTGGTGCAACACCATTACCTTCGGTGCTCGTTTCCCCACCTTTGAGTTCCCAGCCACGATTTCTATACCTCTTGGGCCATATGCCACACCTTCCGGGCGCAAGGATGCCGTTCGGGTCTAGTGTGTCTTTGAGTTGATTGTTGAACTTCATCAACGCGTTGCCGTTCCAACTGTAAGTCCGAGCTACCTGATCCATAAACGCGAGGTGCGTGCGGTACTCGCCGTACCCAAGTGCTGCAGCGTCGTCGATCATATCCCTACGCGTATCATGTTAGCTCGCACTTCTACTCCAATTCAAACGAAATTACTGCAGGCACGTACCGCAGGCACTTCTCTGCTCTCTTCTTCATGGCCTCGTCTTCAGAATCGAAAACGATCTCAACGATGAGATGCATCTCTCTTAAACCCACACAGAAGGCAGGCATTAAATCGATACCCGCCTCTGCATGCCTCTTCTTCGCTAGAGCCCACAGGTTTTCTGCGTCTTTACCTCTGATAGGCGAGACGGGACTGAAGGCGATGTGCGAGCCGTTCGGCATCCAATTCACCCACTTCAGCTCCTCCAAGTCAGGTGTTCCGCTTGCGATACGATCACGCGTCCAAAAGTACTCGTCATCAGGCATCGTAGAAGGATCAACCTTCCTGCAGCCCGGAATACGGCGAAATTCCTTGTCAATGATGTCGAGCTTGTAACGGCGAATGTGCGCCGGACCGTAGGACATACCGAAATACACCCATGCGCATTCGCCTATGTTGGTCTCACGAAGGTGCTTGCGCACAACGTCGTCAGGCATAGGATCGCTGCCTGTGTAGTACTTCGTGCGCGGGTGCCCTTTTACCGACAACATCTGCAGCCCGTGACGTAGTTGCGCGACGTTCTCCAGGATCATCGAGATGCGTAGCGGACGGATGATCTCGATTAGCGCCGCCAGATCCTCCTCTTTCGCAAATGTATACATATATGACTCAAAGCCGCCGGGGTTCGGCATGAGCGTCATACCCATCTTCGTCACGATGCCGAGGTTCGATTGCGAGAAAATGCCATCGTTGTAAGGCCCGAACCCGTATGGGAAACACTGCCAAGTGTTTTCTCCGCCGACGCCGAGCGCGCCCATACCGGTTCTCATGACGCTGACGTCGCCGTTGGAGTCTAGACCTGGAAGGACGACTTCTAGCCCGGAGTGGCATGCCCAGTGGTCTCCGTACGGCGTGTATCCTACGCCTCGATCCAGGGTGTTTCCGACGACGCTGCCGCCTCCGAGATCAGGTGTGTCAATCCACATCTTATCGTCGAGCCCGCGCTTTACAAGCTCCTCATGGAGCGCGTAGAACGTCACACCCGGTTCTACAAGACAGGTGAAGCCATCGGGGTTGATGTCTAGAATCTTGTTCATCCACCGTCCAAGATCAATGGTGACGGACCCACGAACTCGTGGGGCGGAGCCGCCGTACCCTAGATTTCGCCCAACGCTGATCGGAAAGATGGGAATGAGGTGCTTGTTCGCCCATTTCACGATGAGCTTCACGTCCTCTACGGAACCGGGGTACACAACAGCGGATGCTATGAACTCTTCGGAGGAGAAGATCGGCATCATGTCGTGCGTATTGGAGTGTTCCATGTACCAGCCGTTCTTGATCTGTTTGTCATTGAGCTGAACATGCTCTGCGCCGATCAGGGTGCGCAGTTCGTCGATTGCAGAGAGGAAGGCCGATTTGGAGATTCCTTGTGGGACGGGGAGGCCGCGCTGGAGGGTCACGGTGTCCGCCACGGTCTTTCCATCGTAGACGAGGGACTTGGCGTGGGTCGCTTTGTGGAGGAGGCGTGCTGGTATTCCGCTATGTGCGGCATCGAGTGTTGGGGTTGCTGGGAGCTCTGAAGGTGCCATTGTACAAATCGTAAGACTGCTCGAAGCCGATAGGACGCCTCGACGAAGAACACTAGGCTGAAAGTAAAGAAAATGAGAGGCGTTGTGCGTCTTGTAGCGCTTCTTTCTCAAAGCAATAGCAACAACTGGAGATTGCGGGGCTAACCAAAGGTGCTGATCACTTTGGAGTATGCAGTGTAAGACTTGAAGCCTCGAGAGAGGTTGTCGATCTCAGGAAGCTCGAACAACCCTACAAGATCGTGTTCTAGAGGTTCCGAGTTTCTCAATGAATCTACGGGCTTTTAATCCTACTGTTTGGTGAACACGAAAGTTTGGGCATGCGGAGCCCCTGCATTTGCGGGGTAGTATCCCGCCAAGTCAAGGTATCGAACTCCATACTCTTTGTGGGGCATAAGGCTCCTGCGTGAGAGCATATGCTACCAGTTAGTTCCCATCGTGGGCTCTTTTTCCATCGTTTGTCCTCCAGAATTATACGCGCAGGTAGGAAAATACAACAGAACCCTTCGTACTGCGAGGTCCTGCAATGACAGAGTTCCCAAACATAAGGTATCGCAGGAGATCCAATCACCTTTAAGATTTGGCCAGCCCGAGGGAACGATTCGTAAGGATAGCCCTGATGGCAAGATGTGGATAGAGTGCGGAGCTGAATGGACGCGACGCGACTTGTGAAAGTAAGCTTGCTGCGCTAAGTCTTGTTGGGCTAGCGTATATCACTGGGAAAATCTCCATCGGAACAGGCCTCAGTCAATCCATCAACTACACGTTCGTTACCATCCTGGTACTCATGCTGCATCGATAATATTTGCGTCGGTTCATTTTTGTTTTCGCGAGTATCTAGCATGGAGCGGCATCAGCGAATTGTGTCTCAGGTGGCTTCGAAGGTCAAGGAGTACTTCACACGCAAAGAATCGTTCAGGATAAATCATGGCTCGACAAACAGCACACGACCATCCTTGAAAAACCGTGTCGTGGATATCAGCGAATTGCGAAATGTTCTCAAAATCGACACCGCATCGCGGACCGCTCTTGTAGAGCCCAACGTACCCATGGACCGCCTGGTAGAAGCCACACTACCGCATGGCCTTGTGCCTCCAGTCGTTATGGAATTTCCTGGAATTACGACAGGAGGTGGATATGCAGGAACAGCAGGTGAAAGCAGCTCTTTTCGCCATGGATTCTTTGACCGCACCATTAATTCCGTCGAAATGGTGCTCGCGGACGGTCACGTTGTGAAAGTTTCGGAGCAGGAGAACGAGGATTTATTTCATGGTGCTGCTGGTGCCGTTGGTACACTAGGCATCACGACACTCCTGGAACTACAATTGGTCCAAGCAAAGCGCTTCGTGAAAACGACCTATCATCCCACTAGAAGTGTGTCTCAAGCCGTGCACGACATCCGCAAGCAGACCGAGATGCCAGAAAATGACTACGTTGATGGAATCCTCTTCTCGAAGGACCACGGCGCTATTGTTACAGGCGAGATGACGGACGAGATGCCTGCCGACCACAAACCACAAACATTCAGTTCACCTTGGGATCCCTGGTTCTATCTACATGTCGAGGAACGCACCAAATCTGCCTCATCTCCGGTCGTGGAATACATTCCGTTGGCGGAGTACATGTTTCGGTATGACCGTGGTGGTTTCTGGGTCGGTCGCTCAGCGTTCAGTTACATGAACTTTCCCTTCAACAAATATACGCGCTGGTTTCTGGACGATTTCCTTCATACTAGAATGCTCTACCGCGCATTGCACGCTAGTGGCGAATCGAACAGTTACGTGGTACAGGACATGGCACTGCCCTACCCAAATGCTGAAGAGTTCATCGACTATACGGACGACAAATTTGGAATCTGGCCCCTATGGTTATGCCCACTGAAGCAGTCTTCACAGCCAACTATGCATCCACACACCAAGGGCGACCTGAAAGACGACCAGATGTTGAACATTGGGCTCTGGGGCTTTGGACCGCGAGATCGCAAGCAATTCCTTGAGAAGAACCGCGCCTTGGAGAAGCGGCTGGGTGAGCTTGGCGGTATGAAGTGGCTCTATGCGCATACGTATTACAGCGAAGCGGACTTTTGGAAGCAGTTCGATCGCAATTGGCACGAAGGACTGCGAAAGAAGTACAACGCGACGACGTTGCCTGACGTGCACGAAAAGGTGCACGTAGATATCGAGAAGCTAGAGACGCTTGCGAAACAGGACTGGGGTATGAAGTTGAGGTCAATTTGGCCGCTGGGAGGCTTTTGGGGGATATGGAAGTCGATTCAAAGCAGGGAGTACCATATACCGAAAAACTCTACGTGGAGATGGAGGCAGTGAAGTTTGTAGACCGGTTTATGCGTGTTCGGGGTGTGTGTACGATAGTGTATATAAATGTTAGATAGAGTAGCGGCGTGTCACGGATCACATACGTAAATTATGAGCATAGCTTGAGTTCATGCACATAATTTTATTGCTGACTACGAACGTACGTGTTTCCATACTCACAGCATGCGAAACCAACCTGTCTCGGGCTTCTCCTTGGGAGAGCATCAGTCATAACTTTTCAAGGCAAGACACAGTTATCCACGTCGATTTTTGGTGTGCGTGCGCGTCCGGTGCTCACCGCTGAGATGGTTCTGCGCGTATCACAGTTGAGCTCTCCTGCACCGGCGAAGGAACGAAGGCCTGGGCATGGCCGCGCAATGTGCTCGAGCGACGTTGGTCTTCATCACTGAATGTGTTGTAGTCTTTGTACAGTTGAGGGGAGCGAGTGACGGTAGTGGGAGACTCGATCACAGGCGCCTTAGACACATGGTCGTAAGAAGCCGGCCAGGAGAAGTAGTATGAGATCCCATTGCCGAACTCGATCTTCCGGCCCCAATTTGCACCGTTGCCGATCCCGGAGACGGTAAGCAAGTCTCCGACGTTTCCATTGTGAGCAGGGTTGCGATTTGGAGTTTGAGACATTGTGCTGTTCGTGTTGGATAGATGCAGCGTGGTTTCGGGTTGTGGAATTTCAGTGCTTGAGTAATGCACAGCTGTGGTTCCGGAATTTTATTCAATAGTGAGGTAGATTAATATAGTAGCGGCAATAGAATCTCGCACAGCTTGAAGCGCTGATAGTAATACACAATGTGAAATCCCGGAACACGTGCTTCACAAACTAGTGAAAATTAGATTATGCGGATGGACCAACACTGACCTAATCGTGAAAATACAACGTCGGGTATAATAGTTGTGTTTAGTGCTATCTTCGTCCTGTGTATTGCCCTAGGACAATCAATACTGTGGCTGACAATGTCTCTTTTGTACCCGCTCGTTAGGTGTTGAAGGTTTAATAAAGCTTAGGTAATTCTGTGTTTCCGGTACGACTTCGAGATGTGCATAGTGATGCCATAGAAGAAAACCGGAGTTGGAGCTCGTTGAAAACGACCAAGGTGAATTCGAAGGGAGCAAAAAGGCTCTGTGTTAAAGAAAGGTCGTTCACGCATATGCATCAACCGCCTAAGAGACAGATTCTCATGATAGTACAGAGCGATATCCTATTAAACTTAGAGCTTCGTAAGTTTTGTAAAGTTGTGGTAATCATCCTGTCTTATAAGTCGCATGTTAATAAGCCACTTAGCACTATTATAAGTCGTTTTATATTATATCTATTTGGCTAAAATAACTTGTTTTACCACTCAGCGGCGCACACCAGTCAGTGGCGCACCCCACCAAAATCGCAACGCGTCTTCTCACAACTCTCGCGATGCCGTCCACCCAGCGCGCCTATTAGGCTTAAAAAGAGGGCAGGCTTGCTCTCTTAAAGCATATCTTTTAAATAAAATAAATATTAAGCTACTAAAGGGCTATAGCTATATGTAGTATTTTAGCAATAAGTCTTTACTAACGCGTTAATAGTATTCTTTTATAAGCTATAACTAATGCTTAAAAACGTAAGCTACATTTTATAAAAAAGTAGTTTTTAGTAAATTAAATCCTAGATCTTCACTAACGTAAATTTCTATTCTAAATTATTAATATATAATAAATAGTAAATAATTTACTTACTACGCGTAGCTAAGTGTTACGGTCCAGAAGTCGACGGTGGGACGGCGAGCCTTATGACGGCATACGGGCCCCACCTCAGGCTTACGTAACGCCCCAGGCTGTTTCAGACGCCAAGACTATAGGCCACCGTGGGACCACGTGACCCCGGTCACGTGACGTCCTAGAGAATCCCATGGGATCCTACGACGCCGGGATATGGGACATCGTGGGATTCTATAGGATAAGGAGGATATATATACAGGATAGTTTCCTTTATTATACTCCTTGTAGTTAACTTATATATCTTCTATGCGAGTACGTTCTCCTATATAAACTAATAGTTATTTTACTTTAATTATAAAATTAAATTATTTAGCCTCGCGCTAAGTGTCGCATTAACTTATATTATTAAATAATTTATAAAGTTGTAATAGTATTTAGATTATTTATTATTGCCTGTATTAGGTTACTACTGCCTACACTCATTTACTGCTGCCTAGCCTGCCTAGCAGTATATATCTTAGCTACTACACACATACAATTAAATTAGTGTTTTTCCCGACTTTCGCTTTGCAGCTACAACCGCTACCAAAGTACTATAATACTTTACTACCTTAACTTAAATTAGAATAAGGTATAAGCGCCTTATAATACTTTAAATACTTTATAGTATAATAGTAGGACCTAGTTTAATAACTATAGCCTTAGCACCTAAGAAAAAAATACTATAAAAAATAGTTACTAAGTAAATAGCTTAGATAGCCTAGCTTTAGGAAGTTATTAACTAAATAGATAAAAAGATAAATAAGTAGAAAGATATAAAATATTAACTAAAAGTTCTAAAATCTAAACCCTATACTAAAAAAAGTTACCTAGGAATATTCCTAACGTAAATAAAACTATTTATCTGCTATAATCTAAAAAGGTTTAATATAGAATAAGATAAGATTTTAGTTACCTACATAAATATACAAAATAAGATAGCTATATAGGCTAGACTAATAATTAATAACTTTTTTAAGAATAGTAAGTTAGAGGATTATAATTTAGACGCTACTAAAGATGCCTTTAAGGACTAAGAGTCCTTTTATAAAGCTATAAAAAAGATATTTAGTATAATTAATAAAAAATATTAGGCTAAAATACGCCTCTAACGCCTACGTTAAAAAAATTTAGTAGTACTTTACACCCTAGAGTTTAAGTAAATAGTAGTAGAACTTAATAAATAAGGAGAAGCCCTACTAATAATTACCTACTATAATAAACTAAAGGAATTAGTTGAAGATAAACTAGTCTACTAAGGAAAAGTAGATAATCTAGAAGAGCTTATTAATAACGCTATTAAAGCAGATAATCGCCTGTATAAGCAAAAGCTAGAAAAGTAGCATAGCACCTAACTACTCTCTAGAAAGGAAAACAACGCTAGACCCGCCGAAAGAGACCGAGACAGAGACGTTATTATGACTAACAAAGCCCGATAGTATAAAAAGAAAAATGGCAAGGGAAAACAGCCGTACAAATCCAAAAAGGGCTATCAGGGCAAGAGCGGCATATCACAGAAAGAACGAGAATAGAGGTTCAGGGACAAAGCTTGCCTCCAATGTGGCAAGTAGGGTCACTTTGCCAAGGATTGCGAAGGTCAGGAGACCAAGGTCAATACGACCAACCTCCTACGAGTGGCCATGGCCACCCTTACGCCAGCAGAGGCGGAGGAGGTAGATCTCATGCAAGAGATCCCCGAGCCAGTAGAAGAATAGGGGGAGGGACGAAAAACCCTCCATAAATACTAGATCTTTTAACGACTAGTAGTCGACACTAGCTGGATGTGCAGCAGTACGCTACATCACTCGTCTCAGTGCGAGACAAAGGTAATCATCCAAGGACCACACGCTTGGGACGCCTATAGGCTTGCCGAAAAACTGCAAGGGCCCCCGAAGTAGTACCTACGCCAGATCACAATACAGGAACAACATACACACGCCAAGTGGTGGCAGTGCACACGAAAAGGGTGCCAATAGCACTCTAAGGCTAGAGTTAAGGCCTCTTATTTTCTAGAAGGCTTAGAACACTATAGACTTAAGAAAAGCTAGTATAGTATACTTAATAACTACTATAAGTACTTTCTAGCTTACTAAGCTAAGTATTATAAGTAGAATAGCTAGCACTAATATTTTAATATTACCTATAAGTTATATAGATAATAAAAGTTTAAGACAGGCTAGTTCCCTTAGGGCCTAGACCTTTATAACACTAGTATAATAATAAGAAGCACATAGCCAGGAAAAGACATAAATTACTTATTAATTAAATAAGACTAATATAACCTATAGTGCTTTGCACACCTAAGCCTGCAAGAAGAAGTAGCTTTCTTAGATAGCTACTTAGGATATAATATATTAGCCTAAAACAAATGCCTAACTTTAAACTACCCACAGTGTTATGAGGTGCACTCGCTTGGTCCGATCCGGGTTAGGGCGGTAAGGTAATGAGGCGTCTCACGGGTTATTTAATGGTACGAGTTAATGCGACAATTAAGCGCGGTTAAACAATCTAATCTTATAGTAAATAAGATAACTATTAGTCTGTATAGGAGAAGGTACTCGCATAGAAGATATTTCAGTTAACTACAAGGAGCGTATAAAGGAAACCATCCTGTATATATATCCTCCTTGTCCCATAGAGTCCCATGGTATCCTATATCCTAACCTTGTGGGATCCCATGGGATTTCCTGGGACGTCACGTGACCCTGGGTCACGTGGTCCCATAATATCCCATAGTCTTGGCGCCTGGGACAGCCTAGGACATTACGTAAGTCGGAGGTGGGGCCTAGTTGTCGTTATAAGGCCTGTCGTCCCACCGTTAACTTCTGGTCCGTAACACTATCCTCCTCCCTCCTCTGCATGTCCTCATGCAGTAGCCAATGTCCTCTTAGAGTACCCTCTATCGTTATTCCGTTAGAGATCGAATAAACTTAGTTAATTAGATCGCTATAGTGTCCTGTAAGTATTACGCAAAGAAGGGCTTAACCTATAAGCTATTATCTCTTAAGGCGTAGTGTAGTAATTACTATAAAAATAGCGTTATAAAGTGTAAACCGCTAGAACCCGCGGTTCTAAACTTCTCCCGAATCGATTCCGAGGTAAACAGGCTTAAGCGTTTAGAGGAGGCGATAGCTACTAAAGAAGAGTTAGCTATAGCAGCCCTCTAGGCTACCTAAGCGAAAAGGAAAAAATTAATAAAGTAAAAACGTTTACTTAAAGAGCGTAAGGAGAAGCTCCTTACTAACTTAATAAAATTTATTAAGGAGATTAAACGCCTTAAGGGGCTAGAAGAGTTAGGCTAAGACGTTATGTAGCTAGAGGGGGGCCTTATGCCTAGTACCTTTACCCTTAACTAGGCTATTTACCCTCCACCCTTTAATTTTAATAAACCTAAGACCTCTATCTTCTAGGCTTCTCTAGGTATTCCTGGTAGAACCTCGCTAAAGCGTCTTTGTAGTTAGTAAGGTTCCTTGCTAGTTCCTATATGTTATGGCTCTCCGGCCATCCTTCCCATTTCACCAGGTACTTGTACTAACGTCTAATTTTCTGTAGGTCTTTAATTGCTTCGACCTTATATTCCTTGTCCTCGAGTTTAAGTTATGTTTCTAGTTCGGCGTCTAGTAGTACTAGTTTTAGTAATAATTTATAGAAAACTGGGTGTATGCGTGTGTCTGTGGGTAACTGTAGTTTAAAATTAACTAGGCCTCTAACCTCTTAGATTCTAAATAGTCCTTTTTAAAGGTTGTCTAGTTTCTTGCTTGGTCGTGTTGTTTTAAAGTTTTTTTATAAGAGGAGAACTCTATCCCCCTCCTTAAAGGTTAGTCCCTTAATCCTTTTTTTATTTGCGCTTCTTGCTATTTGCAAGTTCTACTAGGCAATATTCTTACGTAATGTTTTATATAATTCTTGCATAAGTTCTACTTTTTTAGTTGCGTTCTTCGCGACGCTTTTAATGTCTAGTAGATCCTGGTGAGCCGTTGGTTCACATCCATGGTTGGCGTAGTAGGGTGAGTGCCCTGTGGTTGCCGATTTTGCGCTATTGTATGCTAACTGGGCTATTAGTAATAGCTTAACCTAGTTATCTTAAAGCTTGTTTATATATATCTAGAGGTACTATTCTAAGGATTGGTTCGTTCGTTCGGTTTATCCGTCCGTTTAGGGGTGGAAGCTCGTCGTGAGCTTATGTTTTATCCCTAATTTTGCTATAAACGTGGTCTAGTATAAAGATGTGAATATTCTTACTCTATTAGTAATAAACTTATCTAGTTATCTAACTTGTGCAACAAGTTCTTATTCTACTATATAGGCAAGTTCTTTAGCTGGCATGGCCTCTTAGATTGGCATAAATCTTAATTCCTTAGTAAGTTAATTAACTATAACTAAAATTAAATCGTATAGGCGTTTATTCCCTAGTGCTAATAATGCTGGTAGCTTTACAATAAAGTCTATAGTTACACTAGACTATGGTTGTGGGGGTGGTTGCAGTGGCTGCAAAAGGCCGTAGGGCTTATGTCTCTTAGGCTTGTTTTAGTGACATGCCAAATAGTTGCCGATAACCTTCTGTACTAATAGTCACAACCTAGGAATAGCGTATTTATTCGCGATCCTACGCGTTGTTTCTGTAATTCCTGGGTGTCCCTAGTCCTTGTCTTCATGTAGCATTCTGATTAGCAGCGGTGCTGCTTGTTTATATATTCTAACCCTGTTCCTGTGGTCCTTCGTGGGTGATTTTATAGTTTCTTGGAGATCGTATGCGTGCCGATCTTCGTCCGTGAGCCTGGCGTAGTCCTGGGCGCTGTCCACAGGTGGTCTGTAATAGGTGAAGTCCACACGTCGCGCATCCAATATTGGCGCGAGTTATGTTTTGTTGTAGCGCAAGGTTCTATCCCTTGCTTTTATAAAAATAGCGTTATAGTCTAGACTACCTTCTTCTTTTATAAGGTTAGAGCGTTAGCTAAGTGCGTCTACCGCTCTATTAGCACTCCCTACTAGGTAGGTAATTTAAAAGTCGTATTCTGCTAGTTATTTAGACTATCTAGCCTATCTTCGATTAAGCTTCTTCGTTGTTGTGAAGTAAGTAAGATTTAAGTAGTTAGAAAATACTTCTATTTAGTATTTAGCTTCCTTAAGCTGTGCTTCTTATTGCTTAAAGTAATCTACAATTACTAGGAGTTCCTTATTATAGATCTTATAGTTAAGTTCTGCTCCTAAGAACTTCCTTAAATAGTAGAACACTAGTCTCTATTTCTTATCGTCGCATTCTTGTAGGAGTATAGCTCCTAGCGCGTAGTCCGATGCGTTAGTGTAGATGCGATGTTGCCGTTCGGGGTTATACATCTGTAGCAATGGCGCGGTTAGAAATAGGCGCTTTAGCTTCTTAAAAGCCTCTTATTCCTCCTTTTATAATAGTCGCTATTTACTAATCTTCGTGAGCTTGGTTAGCGGAGCGGTTGTCTTAAAGTAGTTCCTAATAAATTTGCGATAGAAGTTAGTGAAGCCTAAGAAAGACTAGATATCCTTTACTAATTCTAGTAGTAGCTATTCTTCTATTATCGCGATCTTCTTTGGATCTATCTTAACGCCCTCTTAGGATATCACGAATCCCAGGTACTCCGTTTCCGTGACGTGAAACTCGTATTTCTTTAGGTGTAGGAGTAGCCTGTGCTCCTGCAGTTTCTAAAGTACCTTTTAAACATACTCTTTATGTTCCTTTAAGGAACCGCTCGAATAAATCAGCACATTATCCAGATACGCTGCGCAGAATACGTCTAAGTATTTATATAGAACTTAGTTTATAAGTTCTTAAAAGGTTACTAGGGCGTTCGTTAGGCCTATTAGCATAACCGTGTACTCGAAAAGACTATATCGTGTACAAAAGGCGGTTTTCCATTCGTGTCCTTTAGCGATTCGTATTTAATAGAATCCGTCCTAAATGTTAAATTTCGTAAACCACTTGACTCCGCGGAGTCGATCTATAAGCTCCGTAATTAGGGGTAAAGGGTATTAGTTCTTAATTATTAGGGCGTTTAGCTGCCTATAGTCTACACAGAGCCGAAGTCTGCCATCTTTCTTTAGTATAAAGAGTATTAGAAAGGCCGCAGGACTCTAACTAGGCCGCTATTTCCCTAAGTAGAGATTCTTCTCTAATAGCTCTTTTAACTCTCTTTCCTAGTCTTATGTAAGAGGCCTTAGGCGCTCTAGCCGTAACTTAGCTCCCTCTACTAGTAGTATCTCGTGATCCTACTCTTAGTGTTTAGGTAAGACTATCTTATTATGTTCTTCGAATAAGTCTGCGAATTCCTTATATTCTGTTAATAGACTAGGGTTCTCGTTAACTGTCTTAGCTAATCGTACCTATATATAACGCACCTATTCTGGGTGTCGTTGTATAACTTAATTTATTTTACAAATTAATATCTCTTATATTATAGATATATTATACTTCTTTCTTGCCTAAGGTTCCTAAAGTTTCTCCCATTACCGAGGCTTATCCGGAGTCATTATTGGCTTTTTCCTAGGTAGGATTGTCCTGGATATCCAGTTTATCTCTAAATTATGTCGTTCGAGCCATTTATATCTAATAATGGCCTTAATGTCACCCATCTCTGCGATAGTAAATATGTGTTAGCTTTCTAGGCCCTTAATGTTAACCTGTACCAGTGCGGTTTTTAACTATAACTAACCATTACTATATCCTTACAATCGGGTCCCGTCCGCAAGTCCTATTTATAGCGGTATTTTCTTATTCTAATATAGTATATCGTATTTTTTAATTACTCCTAGGGATATTAGACACGCGTTTGCCCCTAGGTCAATTAGTGCTCGTACACGGCACCCGTGTACCATAATATCCTTAATTAAGCGTTTCTCGACTTGGCGAGTGTCTACTTAATAAGCCATAATAATCGCACTATTACTAGTGTGGCTTGTTGCCTGGTAATAGCCTAGTTTTTTGAATCGTTAGATTTATTATCTAAGATTTTAGGCCAACTGGCGTTAGCTTCTTTAATTTAGCCTTAGACCTTAGATAGCGTAGAGACTTTCTATACCTTATGCCACGTATATCGTTGCTGGTATATGGTGTAGGATTCTCGGATCCTGTTGGATTCGTATACTCCGGGCATTCCGTGCCGGGTATATCTTAGGGTAAAGCATTTGTAGTTTAATAAGGCGTTATACTTTAAACCTTTCTATGCTAAGACTACTTCTTCTTAAAGGCTTAGGTGCGCTAAGCACTATAAGTTATATTAATCCTAAGTAAGCTTTATATAGTCTTCGTCCTCTCTTAGTTAAGTATTCCCTATCGTCGTGTTGAGGTCGCGGGGATCCAGGCCCTAAGGAAACCATTCTGTCTCGAATTTCTGCTATTAGTATAGTTCGCAGTCATCCTTAAAGCATATATGCTACCTATTCTACTTATAGTGCTTTATCTAGTATACAGGAAAATACTTATAGTAGTTATTAGGTACATTGCACTAGTTCTTCTTTAAGTAATAATGCTTAGAGTCCCCTAGAATATATATAGTCTAGACTTAGGCCTTAGAATACTAACGGCATCCTTTGCGCGTGCATTACTACTATTTAGCGTAATTATATTACTTAAGTGCCGTTACCTAACGTAGGTACTATTCTAGTAGGCCTTATAGTTTCTTAGTAAGCTAATAGACGTCCTATGCGTATAGTCCTTACACGGTAACCTTTACTTTACATCGTAACAAGTAGTGTAACTTACTATTACATATCTAATAGACATTATTAGCAAGCCGCTAATAGATCTAGTATTCTTAGAGGACTATTTATTCCTCCTGCTATTTAGCTAATTCTAAGATCTCTTATGTAAGATCCACTTCGTTTGTTGCCGCTAGTGTAAGAGTGGCTATTACTACTCGAACGAGGTTAGTTGTGTTAATCTTAGTTTTCCGCTTTTTACAGTCCTTGGCAAAGTGTTCTTACTCTCTACAACGTAGGCATGCCTTATTTTTAAACCTTTATTTACGTTCCTTAGGCAAAAGTCCATCCTTTTGCTAATAGGACTTCTAGGGCCTCTTGCCCTTATTCGCCTATTTCTTGTGCTAGCGGGCTTTATTAGTTATAATAACGTCTTTGTCTTTGTCCCTGGCTGCAGGTCGATTTCCCGAGTCCCTTTTAGAGGACATTTGGCTGCTATGTTGCTTCTCTAGTTTTTGCTTAAAGAGGCGATTGTCCGCGGTGATGGCGTTGTTTATAAGTTTGTCTAAATTGTCTGCCTTTGCCTAGTGTACTAGTTCGTTCTTAACTGATTCTTTTAGCCCGTTATAATAGGCGATTATAAGTAGGGCTTCTCCCTATCCCTTTAGTTCTGCTGTGATCTGCTTAAACTCTAGTGTGTAGAGTATCGCCGACCTTTCTTGTTAGAGTCGTTAAAGGCGTATCTCTGCCTAATGTTCTTTATTAATCGTGCTAAATATTCTTCTTATAGCCTTGCGAAAGGACTCTTAACTTTTAAAGGCTTTCTTTATAGCTTCTAATTCGCATTTCTTAAGCTCGCTATGCTTAAGGAAATTATTAATTATTAGTTAGGCCTATATAGTTGCCTTATCCTGCATATTTATGTAAGCGACTAAGATCTTATCTTGTTCTATCTTAAACCTCTCTAGGTTATAATAGTTAAATAGTTCTATCTGCGTCAGGAACGTTCCTAGGTGACCCTTTCTAGTATAGGGTTCTAGCTTCGGGACCTTTAGTTAATGCTTCGCATCCTCCCACTTACTTATCTTCTCGCCCATCTCGTTGATGATTTCTTAGAGCTGAGAGATCTGAGCTGCTTGTTCGGCCACGACTTCCACAGGGTCTCGGTCCTGGATTTGGGCTGTTAGGGCCGGGGCAGCAGGCTTAGCTGCCGGGGTGGTGCTTAGTCCTGCTATATTATACCGTAGGGTAGTTAAAGTGTTATGAGGTGCACTTGCTTAGTCTAATCTAGGTTAGGGCGGTAAGGTAATGAGGCGTCTCACGGGTTATTTAATAGTACGAGTTGATGCGATAATTAAGCGCGGTTAAACAATCTAATCTTATAGTAAATAAAATAACTATTAGTCTGTATAGGAGAAGGTACTCGCATAGAAGATATTTTAGTTGACTACAAGGAGCGTATAAAGGAAACCATCCTGTATATATATCCTCCTTGTCCCATAGAGTCCCATGGTATCCTATATCCTAACCTTGTGGGATCC
>ML976686.1:182779-323170 GCA_010015655.1 Bimuria novae-zelandiae CBS 107.79
GTCCCATAATATCCCATAGTCTTGGCGCCTGGGACAGCCTAGGACATTACGTAAGTCGGAGGTGGGGCCTGGTTGTCGTCATAAGGCCTGTCGTCCCACCGTCGACTTCTGGTCCGTAACACACAGCATAGGATACTAAGAGTATATAAATCTAATAGAATTAGAGAGGCATACGTACTATATTACTAATAATATAAATAGTATAAAATTAAAGAAGTCTTAAAGCTAGCCTAATTTAAGGGTTAAATCTAGGAGGCAAAAGTTTTATAGAAGGTCTAAAATAAGTCTAAGGACTTAAAAAACTAAATTATTATTAAGCAAGGAGCTATACTAGTAATAGTATAATTATTATAGCTTATTAAGTAAACACTTGCCAAGTTAAGAAACGCTTAATTAAGAATATTATAGTATATAGGCATCGTGTTATAGCACTTATTAACTTAGGGGTAAACGCGTATCTAATCGCCCTATAAGTAGTTAAAAAGTACAATATACTATATTATAATAAAAGAATACTACTATAGATAGGGCTTATAGATAAGACCTAATCGCAAGGATACGGTAATGGTTAGCTACGCCTTAAAATGGCACTAGTATAAGTTAATATAAAAGGCCTAAAGAGCTAATATGTTTTTACTATTACAAAGATAGAAGACATTAAAGCCATTATTAGATATAAATAGCTAGAATAATATAATTTATAAATAGACTAAATTAAATAAACGATCCTTTCCTAGAATCTACTAGCGATAGCTTAGGCAAGCCCTAGTAAAAAAGAAACTCTTTAGGAACCTTAGGTAAGGAAGGAAAATAAGCTATTTAAGATATAAAACATATTAGTATATAAGATAGATAAGATCTTAAAGCAACACCTAAAGCAGGTGCACTATATATAGGTCTATAAAGCTAAAATAGTCTTAGACAACCTAAGTCTACTAAAAGAATGCTAAGAATTTATAGACTTGTTTAAGGAGCACGACAAAACTATCCTGCCTAAATATAAAAAGTAGGATTATAAGATACTACTAATAAAAAGAGCTAAGCTATACCTTGAGCGCCTAAGGCCCCTCACCTATAAATAAAAAAAAGAGTTAAAGGAGCTAATATAGAAAAATCTATACTTAAGGAAGTAAAGATCTAGTTAGAGTCCTATAGCCTTCCCTATACTCTTTATTTATAAAAAAGACAGCAAGCTACGACTCTACGTAGATTATAAATAGCTAAATACTATTATAATTAAAAACTACTACCTGTTACCCTTAATAACGGAGCTTATAGATTAACTCTAAGAAGCTAAGTAGTTTACGAAATTTAATATCTAGGATAGATTCTATAGGATTTAAATAGTAAAGAGATATAAGTAGAAAATGGCTTTCTATACGCAATATAGCCTTTTTAAGTATATAATTATACTAATAGGGTTAACTAACGCACTAGCAACCTTTAAGAAGCTTATAAATTAAGTATTATATAAATAATTAGACGTATTCTGCACGGCATACCTTAATAACATATTAATATACTTAAGCAGAACTCTAGAAGAGCATAAGGAATATATCTATAAAGTATTATAAAAGTTATAAGAATATAGACTACTCCTATACTTTAAGAAATATAAATTCCACGTCACAGAAACAGAATATCTAGGATTTGTAATATCCCGGGAAGCTGTTAAAATAGACCTAAAGAAGATTATAATAATAGAAAAATAATTACTACTAAAATTGGTAAAGGATATTTAATCTTTCTTAGGCTTTACTAACTTCTACTATAAATTTATTAGGAACTACTCTAAGGTCACTACTCTACTAATAGAACTTATAAAGATAGGAAAATGGCGTCCTCTACAAAAAGTAAAGAAAAGAGCTTTAAATAGCTAAAGCGCCTATTCCTAACGGCATCCCTACTATAAATATATAACCTAAAATAATAATATTATATCTATACAGACGCATTAGATTATGCGTTAGGAGCCGTACTATTATAAGAAAGTAATAATAAAAAATAGAGACTAGTCTTCTATTACGCAAGAAAGCTCTGAGGAGTAAAGCTTAACTATAAAATCTATAATAAAGAACTATTAGTAATTATTAACTATTTTAAGTAATAAAAAGCGTAACTTAAGGGAGTAAAATACTAAATAAAGGTATTTTTAAATTATCTTAACCTTACGCACTTTACGACGACTAAAAAGCTTAATTAATAATAGGCTAGGTAGTCTAAATAAATAGTAGAATTTAACTTCTATATTACGTATTTACTAGGAAACGTAAACGCTGCGGTAAACGCGCTTAGTAAATAATTAAATCTTATAAAAGAAAATAATAGAAGTAACTATATTACAATCTTAATACACGCAAAGGACAGAACTCTTCGCTATAATAAAATATAGCTCGCGCTAGCACTAGAGGTGCGACGCGTAGACTTTACCTATCATAAACTAGCCATAAATAGGATATAGAATTATAGTAGGCTCACGAACAAGGATCGCTAAGCGTATAATCTTTACTAAGCTATAAAATTAATAGTATAAGATTATTAAAACTATATTTAAATTAACGAGCAAGTAGCTCTGTTACTAATTAAGAAGCTATATAAAAATAAGGACTAGGGATACCTAGGGATTACTAAAATAACGCGTTAAATTATAAATAAATATACTATCCTTAGCCTACGCTAAGTGGTATAAAAGGTTCTAAGTAACTATTTAGCCTGTTATAAGAATAAGCCTAAGAGATATAAGCCCTATAGCCTTTTATAACTACTATAACCACTCCTAAGACTATAATTAAGTGTAACTATAGACTTTATTATAAAGCTACTAGCATTATTAGCACTAAGGAATAAGGATCCCTATAACTTAATTTTAGCTATAATTTATTAACTTACTAAGAAATTAAGGTTTATGCTAATTAGGGAAGCTATATTAGTAGAAGAACTAGCCTACGTAGTAAAATAAGAGCTAGATTTAAGACTTATTTATACGTTACTATAGCAGTAAGAGGATAAGTAAATATATTAATAAAGTACTATAGGCGTTTAATTTAATAGCAAAGAAGCTAGGTTACTTTATATTAAATAACGCTCTAAGTAATAATATAGTAGTAAAGTACTTAAGTAAATAATATAAATTTACTATTGCTTAGCGCCGCCTTTATTGTAGTTATTATATTATTAACCTTATTAGCTAAACTATTATGTTTAGCAAGAATAAAGACGCCTATAATAATAACCTAAAATATAAAAAGAATGAGGAGAAGTTTATAAATAAGTAGTAATAATTAGGGCCTTTAGGAGCGTTTTTAGATATTATTAACTTTATTAGTATGCTAAAATAGTACTTTAGTTTTTTTACTTTCTAGCACCTCGCATTAGGTAAAGACCTTATAAATAAGACTTTATTATTAGCTATTATTAAGGCGTTTGTTATACGCTAAAATAGCTATTATACTACTTTTAAGTATAAGCTTATCCTCTAACGTCTTATTACTAACTATGCTAAATACTATATCTCATAAATTAAAGCGCTTAATTAAATAATTAATAAGCTACTAGCTACTCTAGCGTGGATGTAATTAACTAGTCTATAAGTAGTAGACTAGGTAGTTATTGCTAAGTATATAGATGTGTTAAAGCTGCTTAAAGTAGCTATAAAGTGGCTAGAAGGTCGCGATAAGAGCAAGTAATTAGGTAATAATAAGCTTAATAAGCGTTTTAGTGCTATTTATAAAGTAATTTTTACTTTTAAGTAGCTTATAAGCGCTTATAAAAAGCGCTTAATTACTTATTACGATGTTAACTTTAAGTAAGATAATGCTTTAAAAGACTATTTAGTTATTAACCTGCATAGTACTATTACTAAATTAAAGCTCTATTATAGTAAACTAAGTAATAGTACTACCTATTATACTATAGTTGTACTCTATCCGCGCTATTATAACTACTATAAAGTTACTTAAGCAAGTAACCTAGCTTAATTAGTAACTACTAACGCTACCTTTTAGTAACTTTAGCGTCTTTATAGTAGTACTATTACTCCCTAGCCGCCTCTACGCCCGCTAGTTAAGCGGTCTAATACTATTAATAATGCTATTAACGCGATTATTAAGATAAAAAGCAACTTTAATAAAGAAATTAATAATAAGTATAAGCGCTAGTAAGCTTATAAACTATATTAGAGCTACGCTAACTTTAATTAAGAAGGTAATTTAGTCTACTATTAACTTAGGTTACGTAGTAAGTACCTAGCGTTAGCGTAGTTTATACTTAATATAATAAGTATTCTAGCCTCTAGCGCGGAGTGTAAGCGCTTATTTAGTAAACTTAGCGACCTATTAGAGCTAAAGTAGCGCAAAATAAGCTTATAGTTACTAGCTACTCTATAGTGCATGCGGAGCTGGCTAAAGGCTAGTTTTATAAGTAGCGACGATATAGTTAATAAGAGCAATCTTACTAACGTAGCAATTAAAACTCTATATAGTATATCTAAATAGGACAATTAGCTACTAAACTATAGTATAATACTATAAATTTAGATTAATATTTATAAATTTAACTTTTAAATTAAGTATAATTTACTACTAAGACCTCCTAATTAAGTCCTCTAGCACCGTTAAGGTACATCAAATTAAGTCAACGGGTGGATTTGGACTGGATTTGTTTGTTAACAATTGTGGTTACCATGACGCCATAGTCGCAGTGGGTGCTGGCTATTCAATTGACATCTAGGGCAGGTGTTTGCGACCGAAATTTCGCGTTAATTCCAGGAGTTGAGAATCTTGCTATTGTGGTGTTTTTTTATCGGTTTCCGCTTGTTCGTATGTGCACACAGTTGAAAGCCGCACAGACCCTGCAGTGCTTGGCATAAGCTATCCCCCGCATGGCCAACATCGCCCTGGCACGGGCCACCATTTGAGGGCCAATCGGATGAATTGCTCCAACCTGGTAGAACACTAAGAATTATGCCTCTATAGGGTAACTTCGCATAGATTTTGCATCTCTAAGAGCTTTAAGATAGGTTTATATAATAGTTAAGCTTACTTTTATATTTATTAACTTAATTATTTAATACTAGTAGAGGTGCTTTACCTAGTACTTAGTATTAACTTCTAGCTTATATAAAGGTAGCTAGCAAAGCGTATAGCTATAATAAGTATATAGTAGACGTTAAGAGCTATAAGATAACCTTATATTACCTATAACTTATACTAGAGGTATCTAGGATTAGAGCTTTTTATTAGTTATATATCTAGCTATTATATAATTAATACAGCTTTTACCCTCCGCAAATAGCTTTGTAGATATATATAAGCTATCGAAGTTGCCCTCTCTGCTAGCGAATACGTCGTCAGGTCGCTCACGCTTATTTAAGCCTCGAGTAGGGCGGCTACCTCGCTTAAAGAGCTATTTAATAAGCTTATATAAGAACTTCTTATAGCTGGATCGTTTGGCGGAGTCGCGAGAGGAGTACAAGGAGAGCCTGTAGTAATTATTAAGCGTTAGATACAGTAGAAAGTACTAGAGCGGGCGCTAGGTACGCTAGTAAACTTACTAAATAAAGTAGTAGCTTTTTATTTAGTTAAAGCAATTAAACTTGCTTTTATAGTAATTATAGTTATTTATTATTTAAAGGATACTTAGTAACTTAAGAAGCTCGCTACTAAAGGCTTTTTTAAAAAGTTTCTTATTATTTAAAGCTATTTTAGAGCGTTAGCAGAGCTTTATAATAACCTAAGTTATTTATAGTAACTATTATTAGTAGAGTATTAGCATAGTGTTAAGGGCAAAGTACTTACGCTTAGTAATAGTACTAGTAAAAAGAATAACTTAATTATCTCTTTAAGCTACCTAAAGTACTTACTAACTTTATAAGAGTGCCTAATAAGTATCTCCCTACTCTAGCTTACGCGTATAGTTTATTTTAAGTTTTATTAGGTTACTATTAAAGCGCTTCTTTAAGAGCTTTGCCTACGTGCGAGTGCTAATAGCTGGCGTCTCTACCTATAATTCTGCCTCTACTATTACCTTAAAAATCTCCTCTATTATTATCTTTATTATGTGGACTGTCCCAGCGCAGCCTACGCCTTTAGATCTAAAGTATTTAAGTATAGGGATAGTGTTAAAGAGATTATTGTCCTATATAATATAGAAATTTGGCGGAAAGAGGCGCTAGCTAGCAACGTTTACGGCGAGTATAAGAATAATAAGGACTAACTTTATAAAAGTAAAAGCTAGTGCATTACTAAGTAAGTTAAGTAAGTTAATAGGCCCTCGTCCTCTAGTATAAAATAATTAGTTTAAAATTACTTTATTATTAGCTAAGTACTAGATCTTAAAGCCTTTAGGCGTAAATTTTATTTTTATTATTATAACCTTATTTACGCGGCCTATAAATCTTATAATTATTTTATTAATATAAAAGTATATACTAGGCGCCTAGTACTTAAAGCTACACTTATAAAGCGTCTTTACAAAATTTTATACTTAGCTAAAAAAAGATTTAATGCTCTAGTTAACCTTTTTAGAGTATAAGTAGTAATTAAGCTACTACTATCTTTCCTTTAATATATAGTAATTAATTTTATGCTAAGGTGCTATCCTATAAAGCTTTTACTAATATTTAATAAGTAAAGGCTCCTAGTAGACACCTATATAAATAATAATAGTAAAGTATATATATGACTCGCTTAGAGAAGTAAGTTTTTATTAATAGTAATTAGGCGTTAAGGGCGCATTAGCCTAAAACTTTTTAGTATACTAATTTATATAGTGTTACGACCACGAACCCCACCAGGATGAAGAAGCCAGACAATTACGCCAAGAGAGTAATTATTAACGAAGTAGCAGAGTTAACGGGACCTAACGGGGCGCGGGGCAGCTTAGTCAGCAGTCACGTGACGAAGTCCCGCATAAAGGGAAGTCCCATGGGACTACAGGGCCTTGGCGGGACTACGAAAAAGGAATAGGCTAGTATATAGTGTGGCGACTTTCCTATTGTTGTTTCCTTTCTCGTAGTCAACTTATATATCTTCTGTGCGAGTACGTTCTCCTATTGTCGTTTCGTAAAATCCCGCTACACATGTGACCTGCCCCGCGCATTAGTAATCGATTCCCGCGCGTTATTTAAAACACGGATTTATTAGCTAAATATTAACTTTTTAATGTATTGTAAGAATCTAAAAGTCCTTAATAGGGACCTATAGCAAAGCTAGGTTACCGCTAATAGTGTTATAGGCCGTAATTAATTAATTAAATAACAACGTCAACGACACCTAAATCTAGAGAAATATAAAAGTAGCTAGGATAATAATTAGGAGGATTTAACTTAGTCTAGAGTACTAAAGGTAACCTTACCCGCCAAGCTGCGTATAGTAAGGTAGGCCGTTGTTATTATTGTAGTACCATCGCGAGAAGCTTAAAGAGTTGCTACTAGGCTAGCTAAATACTTACCTAGATAAGATGCAGAGTTTCTTGTATAACAAGTATAACGTAAAAGCCTCATAGACGACTATATGGGAGACTCTTGCCAGCATAAGGTAGAGTTAAAAAGCAGTAACTAAAGTGGTAGCTAAGCGTAACGTAGTCCTTTGTTAAGCGTTTAGAGCTCGCTGCTAGCTAGCGTATAAGGTAGAGATAGTAATAGTAGTTAATAAGAGCGCTTGCAACGAGCGTACAGGCGATTAAAAATATACCTAGTTAGAGGTAAACACGCTAGTTTAGGTATCGTACTTAGCGCAGAGGTTAGAGAGGTGGAGTTTATTACTAGCTATAGACATTAATAAGTATCTTAATTATCTTATCTATTAGGGAGTAATTACGGCGGAGTTAATAGAGGAGTTCCTTGCTAGTAAAGTGCTACTGTATTACACGCCGTACCTAGGGCCACGCTTAGTAAGTATAATAGATAACGTATCTATTTATTAATTAGCTAAAATTTAACAACTCTGTAGAGACGCTAGGGTAGTACTCGAGTACCTGTCGCCGTACTTACCTAATATGAATCCGATTGAGCAGAGCTTCAAAGCGTTAAAGTCATGGATAAAAAAGAACTTCTAGAAAGCGCCTATCTTTCAGGATTTCTCGTATTTCTTGGAGCTGGGTGTACAGGAGGGTTGCTATAACGACAAGCGGGCGAGAAAGTACTTTAGCTACTTAGGCTGGCAGGTATAAGGTATATAAAAGATAGAGGACTTAAGTAATTAACGCGTTATTATTAAGTGTAAATATTACTAAGCCTAATAATAGTGGCCTGTGCGGACTTATTATTTACTAGCGTTAATTTACTTACGTCGCAGTTCTATATAATTCTATTAATAAGTTAATATAATATACGTATATTTAGGCAGCAAATTCCTTAAAATTAATTTTTATAGGCTAAAATTAGTAAAATAAAGAACGCAAATTCCTTAATAAAAGTACTTACAACGCGCCCTATCTAGGAGCGATTAATAATATAACTAGAGCGTAAAGTATAAGCAACTATAAAATTAACGTTAGTAACCTAGCTAAAAGCTTTAGCAACTTCTTATATTTACTGTATAAATAAGCTCTCCTTGTCCTCGTCCTCCTCTTGCTCCTCTCGCTCTACACGCTCTTTCTCCTTCTTCATGTTCTCTAGGCACTAAGCTTTTTGCTCTAGAGTTAGTCCTTTAAATCCACGCTACTATTAGACAGCATATGCTTAAAGTTTAAGTAGTAGAGGCGGCGGTAGCTCCTACACCTCTTGCCATAAGGTATATGGCATGCCAGCCTCTAAGGGATCTATAAGCATATTAATATTAATGCTATTATCCTTAACTATAGTAAAGACCTTTCTTATATCTCTGCGATCTTTATGTGGACCCTCGTCGAGCCACTACTACAGGAAAAGCAGTGTCATATAGTGGAGCTCCTCTACGTTACTGTAAGTTAATAGATCCTACGTTAAAACTAGCAGGTTGTCTAGTAGGCAATTAGGTTCTTACTACTAGGTAAGTAATCTTTAAGATAGCTAACTTTGTGCTAATTAACTTGCCGCAGACGCAATTAGCAATTTAAGCATATCTTTTATTATAGGCTCGCCGTCAGAGTCGCTCCTCCTCCGCCGTCGCCCAGCCTGCCCACGAGATCTCGCTATCATCAACCGAACGTTGTCTGACGGCTCTGCAACTGTACACCTTTGCAGCGACACCTCGCGGGCCCATATGGCGACTATATTGCCCTCGACGGGCATATGATCGGAGAATCGCACCAGCAACGATTCAGTACGCTGAAAGTAGCACACATGGGCGTAGTTCGAGCACATGGTGTCCTGGCACCTCCACGCGTCCCGTATTTGGATGGCTGGCCTATTGCCCATCTAGTCAATCGCCATAACGTCTGGCAGCTCAGCGAGTTAGCGATTAGTAGCGGTGAGTCGTACCTAAGAGCCTTGTGGGCCACCTACGCGTGACTGACTTGAAGCAGGCACCTGAGGTAACTCTGGCAGCAGCACCAAGTCAAAATCCATGCACGCAGTGGCCCCTGGGGGCGCCAATTACAGTAACTCTTCCACGCTAGTTTTTATATTAGTAAAACGTAGGTAACTTTCCCCGCGTTTAAAAGTATTTACTATATAATTCTTTGCTAAAATTTGACTTAAATATATAATAATAGTAAGGCTTTTAATAGAGACTTTCTCCTGGGTGCTTATCTCCACAACAACGCTGTTAGCCCATCTCTAAACCTCGCCCGCCGTTAGACTACTAAGCAGTTGCTTATAATTACTATCCTCTACGCTATTAACTATCTTATTATTATAATACGCTCTATAGCGACACCTTACGTAAGTCTTATTAATTACCTTAGCAAGCTCCTTATCTAATTATTATATAAAAGGACTTGGCTAGGCTAATAATAGGCTATCCTCTAGGTATATCTCTTACTCCTTAACGTCCTTATCCTTAAGTTGCTTTGCCTTGGCTACCTTAGTAGCAGTTATATAATTAGCTTTATTTACTATCTTTTATAAAGGTGCCCTAGCCTTTACTTTTTTAGAAGTTTTTTTATAAGGTAACTTTATTATACGCGACTTTTTAGCTGCCCGCGTTACCTAGGGTAGATTCTTACCCCCCTTAAATACCTAAGTACTCTTACGTTTACGACTTTTGGCTGGCATTACAATAACCCTTAAGGATAATAGCAGGGTATTGTTTAGGGGAATAAATTTATGTACGGTATCTAATTGTACGGAAAAATAGGTGGGGTCAAATGACGCGCAGGAAGCGATTACCTAACAAGCGCCCAGATTATATGTGTAGCGGGATTTTACGAAACCACCGATATACAGACTGATAGTTATCTTATTCGTTATAAGATTGGATTGTCCAGCCGCGCTAAGTGTCGCATTAACTTGTACCACTGAATAATCCGTGAAGCACCACGATACCTTACCGCCCTAACCCGGATCGGAACAAGGTGTGAGAGCCTCATAACATATAGTATATAATCTAATTAATAACGCCTGTATTAAAAAATAAGTTAAATAAAGTAATAGAAAAGTTAAAATTTATACAATTAGGTAAGAGAGCGCGTTTAAAAGTATATATATTATTAATTTTAAATAGTTATTATAAGGATAGTAGCTAAGTAAGTAAATTAGGCAAATGTCCTGCCTTTAGGCTATATTTTATATATTTTACGAAGTTAGTATATTGCTTAATAGTACTATATAATTAGGTATAGTTACATATATAAAAGCTTTTAAAAAAGGCGTGTTTTAGCTAGTAAATAAAAATTACTTATATAATAATAAATATTTAGTGCTTTGATATATTTGCATCTAATTGGCTAATAAGATGTGGCCTGTGCCAGGGCGATGTTGGCCATGCGGGGGATACTATGAAGGGTTTAATGTTTGCAAGGGTTCCACAGCTCGTTAAAGGGCAGTGATTTGCTGCGCCTTATGTGGCTTAATGGACGTAGCGTTTGGTGTCAAGCACTCAGATTTCAGAGTGCTCCCCTCTGGGTATATAACGAACGCTACCTCGTAAGGTGGCGGGTGGGGAGGAGATAGCTGAGATAAAATCCAACACTTGCTCTTGCACGCTTCTTGCATGATTACCCCAGTATCTTCGTACTGCACTTCTACGACAATGCGTTGGCAGGCTGTTATTCGCCGAAATCTTGCCCAGCAGCGCATGATTTGTCATCAATGTTGAGCTGAAAACCCTGGTGAAGCTCTTTAAAGCCTAGTGCTTAACGGCACAAAACGAATTTCAAGAAGTACCCAGCGATAAGAGCAACCTTTGTACAGTAGCACATAATCCCCCCATTCGCAATAGACCATGGCAGAGTGGTGGGATAATTTCTCGAACAACCTTGCGACCGGCCTTACCCCACTCATTTCTCTCTTTGGAGAGTCACCTACGAAGCAATACCTTAGCGAGTGTTTGAACCTCATCGATATTCTCATCTTCGCGATAGCGCCTCTTGGTATACTCACTGCGGTCGTATCGGCAATCCGTGTTTGCGGAACCCCATCGCTACGAGCATTCATCGGAAGGGCCTAGGAGGGAGCGGGCAACGCCGAAGCCGAACTTTGCTCATCTACAAGCCGCGAAGTCTGTGAGCTGTATAATAATGGTGGCATTGCGCGGGTGTTTGGCAGGCCGAAGCTTCTTGAGCTCGTCTATGACACGAATGTTGACTCCAAGAGCTTCTACGGGGCTTATGGAGCGGAGGTCAAAGAGCCTACGTCGGGCCTTTATACCTTCAAGGAGTACATTAATTCGGTCTGCGGCCAAAACGAGTGGGAGGAGTCAGGGATATCAAAGACGGGCCAAACAAATGATGAGGAAACCCATACAAATGGCAAGAAAGGTCAGGAAGGAGGGACAGATTTTATTGGGGGAAGAGGGCAATAGCACATGGAAGGAATTAAGGAATACACTGATTACATTTGTGTGTAAGTGATAGCTAAGATATAGACTGCTAAGCCATCTAGGCAGCAGTAAGGAGTGTAGGCAGCCGTTCTGCTAGTGCGGACTAGTATAGGCAGTAGCAGACTAGTGCAGGCTACCATCGATCATAGGAAATAGATCACGCTACAAACCGTGACACGATCTGTGTACCAAGGAATCCTCCCTGATACAGGCGCCGCCAATGTATCTACAGTCGGTAAGGAACAGTACCTCGCACTCATACAGGAAGACCCAACGGTCACGATGGACACATCTACAGCAGGAAAAACGTCTATCAAATTCGGAAAAGGCAGTGTTACGGTGTCTATCGGCACCGCACAGATTCCAACAGAGATTAGAAAAATCGACTTTGAGGTGCTAGATGCGCCCACACCGTTCTTGCTATGCCTTGCGGACATGGACAGGCTGAAGGTCTACTTTAACAACACTACAGATAAGCTCGTCCAGGGCAATGTACGCATCCCCGTGATCCGCAAATAGGGACATCTATAGTTCTATCTTAACAAGAGAGAGCGTGCAACTGCATTTCTTATAGAGATAGAGTTAAGACGGCTCCATCGCCATTTTAGACACCTAGCTATTATAAGACTAGCTAGGCTCTTGAAAGGTGCTAGTCATAATAACTTTAAAGAAAGAACTCTTAAGTAAATTACAAAGTTTTACTATTATTATTAACTTAATAGCTCTACGCCGCGCCGCTTTAAGTTCACCCTTAAGGATAACTATTACTTTAACTACGAGATCCTTGTAGATGTAATATACTTAAGAAGCAAGCCTATATTACATGTAGTAGATTTAGTAACTTTGTTTTAAGGCGCAAAGTTTCTTAACGCTATTTTAGCTAAAAAGACATAGCAGGCACTACGGATGTTGTGGATTAATACTTACTAAGGACCACTAGACATTCTTACACATGACGCAGGCACGAACTTCGCAAGTGCAGAATTTCGCGCAAAAGTAAAGATTATAGGAGTCACATGCAAACAAGTACCTACAGAGGCACATTAGTCCGTTGGCAAGATAGAGAGGTATCACGCGCCCCTGCACCGCGCATAGGATATACTCTACGCTAAGCTTGCTAGCACTATGTCTAATAAAGTAATTTTTTAAATAGCCGTAAAAGCTATTAATAACACAGTAGGCCCTAATAGTCTAGTCTTAACTTTACTTATCTTTGGCGCATACCTACGTATAACTATAGAGTCACCGCTGTTACTGTTAATAGTTAAGTGCAGCAAGGCTATTTAAAAAGCAATAAAAGAACTACGCAAGCTTACTACTAAACGCCAGGTTATAAATACGTTAAACACCTATAATAGACCTAATACCGCAGACATGCTTGCGCTCCCGCTACAAAGCGAGGCTTTAGTATAGAGAGAAAAGGATAGATAGAATAGCCCGTACAAAATCGCTGCTATAAACGGCCATAACGTCACTGTCGACATGGTTAATGGCCCGACAACATTTCGGTCGATAGTTATTAAGCCATACTATAGACTAGACTACCTTTAGAGTGACCCTAATGCGCTATAGTAGTAGCACGCGTTATCTATAGATACGATAGTGCTGCTAGCAAAGTAACTACGTAAAAGAGGCCACCTACTAGGATTAAGGAACAAGAGAAAGGTAAACATTTACATTACTAAGAAGGAAAAGGCCAACCTTAAGCTCGCTATAAAGCTACGTAATAATAGAGTTGTTATAACACCTAGCGCACCCTTTAAGGCATTTAATAATTAAGAAATTAGTAACCTAGTAGGCTATAAAGTATTTAAGTTTAAATAATATAATTAGGAAGTGCATAGTAAAATCTATATATTTAAGTCGCGTCTAGTGCGAGAAGTTAAAGGAAAGATAACTAAGCCCTACGAAAAATTCTATCTTATTATTTAAGGATACCAGGACTATAGTAAGGAGGCTATCTTAACGTAATTTTTAACTATTTAACGCTATAGCTAGCGTGTAATTATAGCCCTGGCACCTATGCTCGTACAACATAAAATAAATCTTAAGCTCCGCGACATAACGCAGGCATATCTATAGGCGCAAATAAATCTCAAGAGAACAATACTAGCACACCTCCCTACTAAGCTAGCACCTAGATATCTAGAGGGCACGCTGCTCCATATAATTAAGCCGCTATATAGAATCGCGAAAGCAAGAGTCTATTAGTGGACAACGTACCATAGATATTACTATAAGGAACTAGACATATCTACGTTAACATACGACCCATGCTTATTAGTAATAAATAGTAACGCAGATAACTTTAGCATAGTTAGTATATAAACTAATAATACCCTTATGCTTAGAACAGCCACATTCTTAGCGCATAAAGAGAAAATGCTTAAGAAGGCATAGTTTAGATTAAAGCTAAAGACTATGCTAACACTAGACGCGCAACTAGACTTTAATAGCTACACACTTATAATAGATGCTAGCAACATAGACAACTATAAAGCAACCCTAAACCTTAAGCAAAAGGAACAAGGAGGAAAGATTAAGCTTATAGACATTAATGCTCCTAATCGCGCGTAATAGTATACTAAATAGCGCGCCCACGGGGCGTACATCGCATTAATATGTTAACTAGAAGCGTCTTTTAACTTATCTATAGTAGCTTAAGCGCAGCAACCTTCTAATAAGGACATTAAGGCGCTTAACAAGCGCCTTAAATAGTAAATAGAGAATCTTAACTGTAGACTACGCTACATACCTATCACCCTTATTAACGCTAAGCTAATAGTATTCGTAGATAGCTCCTTTGCTAACAATAAGGACCTTAGCTCGCAGCTAGGCTTTATACTTATGCTTATTAATAAGTCTATAAATAGTGATAATACCTTTACAATCTGTGGCAATATAATACACTATAGCTTAACAAAGTGTAAGCGTGTTACACGGAGCGTACTAGCCTCTAAGATCTATAGCATGGTTAACGGGTTCGATATAGGCATTACTATTACTACTACTTTATAAATAATTATAGAGCGCCTTAGTCTGCCCGCAGTTCCCTTAGTCATTTGTATAGACTTATACTCCCTATACGAGTGCCTTGTAAAGCTTAGGACAACTAAGGAAAAGCGCCTTATAATTAACATTATAGCACTGCGCTAGTCATACGAACGCCGCGAGATTACAGAAATCTAATAGATTAACGGCAAAGACAACCCTGCGGACGCTTTTATAAAGGTATCACTAAACCGCGCCCTAGAACGATTTGTTAATAGTAATAAGGTAATAGTCCAAGTTAAGGGCTAGGTGCAGAGGCCGATACTCTCTGCCTAGCGTATTTAATATTAAGAAAGAAAAGACTTCTAGTGTTAGATTAACAACTTTAACAGCCTTAGACATGTTACAAGGAAGGTGCGTGTGCGGAGGAGCGAGCATTCTGTTAATAGTTATCAAGGCCTCTATCGTGTTGCAAAACACTATGTGTATGGAGCGAACCCCATATGGGACTAGCTTCCATACCCCGCGATATACTTCACTCCTCAGTAGATAGAACGAGAAAAGAAGCATCAATCAACCCAATGTAACTCGTTATCAAGTATTTCCTTTTAGCACTAGTGCAACAAGTCCTCCCGACAGCTTTATAACTATTATTACGCTACTATTAGATAAAGGCGTAATATTTTTATCTATTAGTACTTATAGTAATTCTTACTTAAACGCACGGTTAAGCTTATTAAAGTATATTTATATCTATTTATTAAAGTCTTCTTAATATGCCTAAAGGAGTTACGCTCTAATTATCGTTATTATATAAAAACTAGTAATAGTATATCTTACGTATAATAGCTATTACCTACGTATAGATAATACTATATTAATCCTTTTTTTTTTTTAGAATTCTAGGTTAGTATCCCTTATTAGTATTACTATTAATATCCTTGTATCCTTTACATATTATTTATATATACGGATATTATCCTAGCTTCTTATATTATATAAGATAACTACTATTTAGGGTAAAAAGTCTAGTAACTAATAGCGTAATATTATAGGTTTATATTATTTAATTAGTTAGTTAGTTTTATATAGAGGGTTATAGCTAGTTACTTATTTATATAGTCTTATTATTAGGTGGTGCTTGTCGCACAGTCTTTTTCTCTTCTTATATAGTGTCCTTACTACAGTACTATCTGCTCCCCTATGCTAATTCTGCAAACAGTACTAAGTCTTCTTTATATAATTAAGAAGTTAACCTCTATTAGTTAAGATAGGTAATAAGATAAAAAAATTTATTTACTTAAATTAACTCCTATCTTCCTTCTTGCTAATTTATGGTTAACCTTACTAGTTAACTTCTAATTAGTGTTAATAAGGCTCTTATAGCTAGCTATATATAGGGTAAGTATAGTATAGTAAAATAAGAGGTTTATATAGTGTATATAGCGTATAGAATAATAAGAAGGGTAACTAGTTCGTGTAATTACTTTATCTCTCTATTATACAAACGAAGGTGGCAATATTTCAGAAGGCAAGCTACGCACGGATATTACATAAGATAATCACGTAATCACGTGTTGGGTCTTATAGAATACCCTTCGCCGTATCGCCCCTGCGTACGGACACTAGTCTTATTAAAATTATAAATATCCTTATTGTAGATACTATAGGTAGCCTTTATACGCGATATATGCTTAAACTAAGCCCTAATAGTTTTTACATCCTTATATAATGCTCTCTACTAATTATATAGCTAATTAAATTATATATTAAGGTAATCTATTTACTTAATAAAGTTACGTAATTAGTTTTTAAGTATTTAGCTTATTCGCTATATCTCGTATAGCACCTAGCGTCGGTGGAAGTCCTCGTGAGTCTAAATTTAGTATATGCTTAATAATTACCTCCTATTCTAGCTTAGTAAGGGTTTTTTTTTTTAGTTAATAATTATATTACGTAGTAATTTCTACACGTTAGCGTTAGATTATTTTATAAAATATATTAAAGACTCTTATAGAGCTACAATAACTATAAATCCTTGTAAATTTAATAGATAAGATAATAAGCTAAATATTTGCTGTATTTAGCGCTATTTAAGTAACGTTATGTGGAGCTATTATACGTTAAGTTAAGAATAGTGCGAAAACTTTAGTAGGGTGCAGCACTCACTTATACGCGGTGCTTACTTATTAACCACGTTATACTCAATTAATAAACCGCTTATAAGTCTCGCGGTGTACGTTAATACTTTAAGCAATATAATTAAGCTAATAATTATTATTAAGGTAGCATTAGTTTTTAAGTACTATGCTATTAACTTACTAAATAATTAACTTATTAATAAGGTAGACTTACGCTATAGTAATAATTATAAAGCATTAGATTAAACTTGGCACTTTCATAAGTTAATAAAAAGTAGGTTAAAGGATAGCTAGCGTCTCTTACTACTTAATAGCTATAGATATTACTATATAAGTTTCTACTTTATTATAAGGAGTATGAAATATGCGTTATTACTCTCCTTTTATATACTACTTACCTCCTCTAGCCTATAAATATAGCCTATTTTTAGCTACTTAAGTACTATTATAATAAAACTCTTAACTATGCTACGCATAATAGCTCTATTAGTATTAATAATACTATTTTTTAGTATATTTAAGCTAAACTAGATAAAATGGTTTTAAAAGAAATACTATTAAAATTGGCTAGAGGCATATAGGTTTCTATTTATAAAATTTTAAATAGGTTTTTACACCTCTAAAAGCCTATAAAGGCTTCAAAAGTATTAATACGGTAAATAAGAAGAGTACTATCGTATCCTTTCTTTTAATACTTATTATATAGTTTTTTAATAAAGTAGTAGAGCTTATAGAGCACTCTTAAACTCCCTATTACTCTACTTTAATAATAAAGCTAAAGAGATATTAAATACTCTAATTAAGTCTTTTATTATATAATAAGCCTCTTAAGCGTTCCGCTATCGACTCTATGCCGCCTAATATATATTAAATAAGAATACCTCTTTACTATAACTTAAGGATATAGGCTAGATTATACGAAAAACTTTTTATTAGCTATAATTATAGCTTAATAGAATTAAAAGTATAGTTAAAAAGCACTTTTTAGAGGCTCTTAGCGTAGATATTTTACGTATTTTTAGAAGTAGCGTAACTATAGCTTTTATATTTAATGCTTTTAAACGTTAACTCTAGCGTATAAAAGTAGTTAGATAAGCTAAAGCTAAGCGCTATAGGCGCATAAGGCGCCTAATTAATACTAGTAGAGGCCTAATATACGTGCAGAACGCGTGCCGTATAGTAAAGAAGCGTAAAGTTAATAGCCTCGCTACTATTAAGGCGCTAGTTACCCGTCGTAGGGAGCATAAGATTACTATACTACTTAATTACTAGAAGAAGCTTTGACTAACTATACGTTATTATAGTAAAAAGTACGTTTAAAGGAACTCTAGCAGCGTTTATACTATAGCTAGTATATTTAGCTTACGCAAGTACGCTATTAATAATACTAAGTTAATTATACAAGGTACTTTACGTTAGGCTAAAATTATACTTAATTATTAGACTAGTTTTATAAGAGATTATATAATAGAGACGTTAAGCTTTATTAAAGTTACTCTATAAGCTTAGGGTCCTTTTAACCTATATATAAAGCCTCTAGTAAAGTCTATAATACTTAAATAAAAAATATAAAACTTAATTATCCTTATAATTAATAGTTAAGTTAAAAACTTAAAGACTTAGTTAATGTCAGGTACTATTTAAGCCTACTTATATACAGGCCTAAGTAGGGCTAGCTAAAAATGTACTCTATTTTATAGAGTATTATTTTATTCCTTTTGCTCGGTTGGAGTAGTAGTAAATAGTACGTTATAGTTAATAACTATTACTAATAAAGTTTAATAGTGTTTTAGGTACCTACTTTATATATTACGGTGGCAACGACGTTGCTAGTAATAACTTAATTATAGATTTATAATACAACTAGGGGCTATAAAGGCTTCTTAATTATATATATATAATTATTTAAATGCAACTACTATAGCAATTTGTATAGGAAAGTTATTAATATCGTTGAGCTGAGTATTATCGTTGAGCCAAGGAGGCGTGCTACGCACGGCCATTTTGTTATAAAATCTCGCTGTTAGGGCCGAGTACCAATAACGGCGCATACGCGAGCGCTGGATCTCGAAAAAGTGCCTAGCGAAGGCTGGTCGAGAATGTTTTGGGAGGTTGTGAAAGTAGACCTGCAGGAAGGGTGGATTACGACGATGCTGCTGGGTCCTCTTGCTGATTTGAGTATTGAGAAGCGACAAAACGGTTCACGATACATACGTGTATGACATGGAGAACAAGATGAAATAGGTATCGTTTATGCATTCATGACTAGTCGTGGCAATATAAAAAAGATAGCCATCAACAAGAGTTGTCATTCTCCCTCAGTCTCTTAGAAAGTTGATCCGCCTCGCCCATGCAGATACAACATCTGTTCTACAGCTCCTCCTCCTCCGATACCAGGTTGCTGAGAGGACCTTTCATCAGCATGATTGACATGACCTCGTATAGCGCGTCAGCTGCGGCCATCGTGGTCAGCTCAGCGTTCGTGTCGTATGCCGGCGCTACTTCGACAATATCCGCGGCGATGATGTTAAGGCCTTTGAGGCCTCGGATGATCTCACGCAGCTCACGCGTGGTCCAGCCACCAGTCTCTGGGGTTCCGGTCGCCGGTGCAACTTTGACACATGTTAGTATGTTTCTTCATTGATTGTAGGTGTGGGGTCAGACATACATGCCGGGTCCAAGGTGTCAATGTCAATAGACAGGTAAACAGGCTTGTCAGTTCCCACACGCTCCCTGATCCTCTTGATGACACCTGCTGTACCAATCTTATCTATTTCCGATGCCTCCACGATCTGGAACCCGCAGTAGCCGTCGTTCTCGTAGTCACTAGGGCCGCTCAATGTAGTGCGAATGCCGGCATGGATGTTGCTGTCGTTGGCTAGGAGGCCTTCTTGGCTCGCGTGGTAGAAGTAGGTGCCGTGGTTGACGGATGCGATCTCCGAAGGCGCGCCGCCAAACACCTTTGGTTTCCCTGGCCACGCGTTAGCAGGTGGCTTCTTTTTGATTGACTAACTCACATGTATCCAAATGACTGTCGAAGTGGATTACGGAAACCGGCCCATACGCGCGATTGATCGATCGGAGTAGAGGTAATGTGATAGTATGATCGCCTCCGAGAGTGATGAGACGCGGCAGGGTTTTCCCGCTCAGAGAAGGTCCCTTCTTGTGAGCATCTGTCACTGGCTGGCGCGTGAGAAGATTGTAGTGTCCGTGTTCAATCTGCTGCAGCGCATACGCGTGATCGTACGATGTTACTGGAATGTCTCCACAGTCAAGCACTGTAGCCCAAGAGTTGAACGGGTTGGTCTTGAGGGGAACATTGTACCCTCCGTAGAGGTTCAGTCGTCGGGAACCTTGACGAATGCCTGAAGGTCCGAAGCGCGCACCCGGGCGATAACTAGTACCAATGTCGAATGGAGCTCCAATGAAGGCGAGGTCGAATTTCACATCCGTCTGCGAAAGACACTTGGCGTATGGCAGGCGTCCGAACGTGGAGATTCCAGAGAAGACTGAGTCGGCCTGAGTACCGCCATCTCCCGGCAGCGTGTTATACCACAACGACTGGTGAGGGCCTAGGATGGGCGATTGGTCCTCATGGACGCCGTGTGACGCGACGGCAGCTACAAGCGTAGCACAGACAAAAGATTTGGAAAACATGTTGCGATACTTTGAGTGAAGCTGTAGGCGAATGCGGAGGAATTGGAGGAGGGGAGCCAGCTTTAAGGAACCATGCGGAGAGTGTACCTAGGGTAGCTCTGCCGACGCAACGAAGCACCGAGAACAACCCGCAAAACAGGAATATCTTCGACATGAGGTGCATGTTCCTGGCCGACGCGATGACGACAATGATATCGCTCCTTCATGATAGCTCTTGCTTCCCAAAACCACCCTCATCGCCGGTCACCATCGGCCGTTTGATAAGAACTCAGTCATCTATTGGTCTTCGAGGCTGCAAGAGCTTGTCATTGCTCGACCGTAACTTCGTGATTCCTCGGATGTATGCAGGTCGTTGCGGGGAGCTTCTGTGGAGAAAGTTCAGTACCCGTGCGTAAAGCGAATTCACTAGAAGTGCACGCTAGAGACTTGGCAGCCTAAAACGGCATGGTGCATCCTTAACCGGGAACAAAACCACAACGCCTGCATGATGCCGTAAACGTCCACTGGTCTGAACAACGAACCGAAAAATCCGGGCGTATTACGCAGTTCGATCTGTATGCGCTCACCGACTTAACCATCGATCGCCACAGCCTTCTATCAGGTCCATCACGCTACCTTATCATGCATATGCTGAACGGCAGCACGAGCTTCACACCAATCGACAAGGAGTGTTGCTTGCATGGGCTGCAGATATGTGCGCACACGGCAGGGTGACGAGCGGGGTTTGTAATAGGAGATTGTCTTCATCATCGGGCAGCCGAACGCTGAAATGCAGCGCACGGCGCTTGTGCAAAGTCTTCCATTTTCAAGCCGACAGTGAGCTGCTATCAAATTTTTTGTACGGCTTGAAATCTTATTTATCGGTCAACATATGGAGAGCAAATTGAATATTTTCCTCATCCTGAGTATCGTTTGCATCCTGCTACCATGGACCTACCTCGGAGCGAAACTTCACCTCTACTCCCTAAGCCACACACCGACGATGCCGACACTCCAGCATGGAAGCAATGGCTCGCAGAGTCATGGCTTCAGATCAAAGCATCCATACCTGTTATCCTCGCCTACATGCTCCAGAATAGCCTGCAAACAATATCAGTTCTGATCGTCGGTCGATTGTCGCCTGAGGCTCTTGCGACAGCCGCCTTCTCGTACATGTTCGCGATGGCCACTGGCTGGCTCGTTGCACTTGGAGGCACCACAGCTCTTGACACACTAGCCTCCAGCAGCTATACCGGTTCGAAAGACAAACATGATCTCGGCATACTCTTACAGCGGGGGCTCTTCGTGCTTTCCATCTTTTACGCCGTCATCGCGGTAGGGTGGATCTTCTCTGAACCTCTCTTTCGTGCCCTAGGGCAGGAGGAATACATCTGTGTCCAGAGTGCGAAGTTCTTGCAGCTACTAATCCCAGGTGGCTTGGGATATGTGTGGTTCGAAGCCATGAAGAAGTACATGCAAGCTCAACGTATGTGCGAGACCTACACTGTGGTATTTAGCAGATCCTAACAAGTATGCGCAGAGATCTATCGACCCGGTACTTACGTGCTCCTTATTACCTCGCCGCTGAGCGCGCTGCTTAATTACCTCTTCATCCACGTATTCAAGTTCGGGCTTTACGGCGCACCCATCGCTACCGGCATAGCATACTGGGCCTCGTTCCTACTTCTGGTAGCATATGCTGCCTTTGTACAAGGAAGCGAGTGTTGGGGTGGCATCGAACCACGTCACACATTGCAACAACTTTGGCCATTCACGCGTCTTGCCCTTCTCGGCTTCGTACACGTTGGCACAGAGTGGTGGGCTTTTGAGATCGTCGCCATCGTCGCCGGACGTTTGGGCACGCTATCTCTAGCAGCTCAGTCTGTCATCATGACCGCGGACCAGGTCATGAACACAATCCCATTCGGATTGGGCGTTGCGGCTAGCGGTCGTGTGGGCAACCTACTAGGCGCACGCAAGGCACGAGGTGCTCGACGTGCATCTTTGTGTGCCGCGGCGCTGTCGGTACTGGTGGGTATTCTTATCCTCATTGTTCTCATGAGCACCAAGGACGTTTTCGGTCGCATTTTCAACGACGATGACGATGTCGTCGCACTTGTCAGCAGAGTCATGCCCTTCGTAGCGCTTTTCCAGATTGCAGACGGGTTGAACGGATCATGCGGAGGCGCCCTTCGAGGCATGGGCAAACAGTGGGTCGGTGCTCTGGTGAACATCGTCGCATACTATTGCGCTGGTCTGCCTGCAGGCATCTATCTCGCTTTCCACGGCTGGGGTTTGTCCGGCCTGTGGATAGGCAACTGCGCTGGACTCTATATCGTTGGCACACTGGAGCTAATCGTCATTGCGCTGAGTCGATGGGATAAAGAGGTGGAGAGAGCGCTTAGTCGGCTCAATCACGAAGATTGATAGAACATCCTCCTGTAGCCCCTGACGGCTTGGCGGATGCCATGCAGGAAATCACCCTAAGTCATGGTACGACCAAGTAGTCAATACATCTTATTTCATCTCTAGACCTCTCTGCAATGAACTCATATGGTGCAATATAGTCTTTCCGCCTCGCCAAACTTAAATCGCTAGAAGTCCATTTTGTTACGAACCATTAAGATTTTCGATATTTGTCATTCTTGTGGCCACTGGCCAGCAAAAATGCGCGTCATGATCTGGGCCCGAAAGTACGAATACATTGAGGTGGGCCAACTGCATACAGTTAACCGTCTCTAGAATGTTTCCGCGGCCTTTGCAAACGCCATTACCGACTTTACATTCCGGAACGAACGGCTGAGTTTTTCGCGAACTGTTGTTCGTCGCCACGCACCGATCTCGGATATCCTCTTTAGCGAGAACATGAACTGGTCGCTTGAGTGCCAATCGTTTAGTTCTCGGTGGACTGAGCAGATAGCGAACCGCGTATTACTTTTGGCTATGACACTGCATCACAACCGGAATTGATCCATTCGTTCCACGGAACTGTTCAATCGAATCCGGAGCTGCCGAATCTGGGAAAATAAGAAGACGCTCACGCTCCGAATTGGGAATAGCTGTCGTGCGACCTTGAAGGTGAATTGCCGCATAACGTGTGTGGGATTGAACTCCTGCCACAATTCCCAGCCAGAAGGTTAGGGTTCCGATTTCGTGGATTATTGACAAATCATCGTCTTATCCAGACATATGCAGGATGACGGAGTCTTTTGATAGGGAGTTGCGGCTCTATTTCTCGTCCCGCTTTGGTGAATTTATCTCCGCACCCTTATCGGACCAATCGTGTGTTCCGCGAGTAACCCTAGAAAACCTGGGGTTGAGGCCGCGCTAATCTCAGAACGGACGCAGAATTGCAAAACGTGCAGACGAAGACGCTTGAATTTTGTCGCGTGGGTCCCATATTGATTGTTCTAGAAGCGTAGTTGCAGTACGACGCCGAGTTAAAGTGGGCAAGCAATAGAAAATACTACTTCTCCGCTGATTTTCACTTCTCGTTATCTCTTTCCCACGACACGTCAACATTATTATTGACAATCGACTTACACAATGACGTCTACATTCTTGTTACACGGAACAAACTGCAGGGGCTCGACCGGCATTTTCTTTGGGAAGTCCAGAACCGCTTAGCTGGTTTCAGGGGTTTGGATACCTAGCTGCCGTAAGGCACGTGACCAGATAACGCAAAGTGCACCTATTGGACAAGCAATTATTCGTCGTCAACGGGCGTGCGGTGGCTTCGCCAGCATCTACAATCGACTCTCCGGATCTTATTGACTGTTTAATCGAACGTAGAACCTACGACCATACGGTTATTCCAATTTGATGGCTCGCGGCCGAAAACTGTCCAGGTGGTTATAAGGGGAAAGTGGTTATTCACTTCTACCCGCGGGAGTGGACGTCACATGCAAATGGTATGCGTCGAGTTGTATGAACGCTCTTCGAAGTATGGGTAAACAGATGACAAGTGAATGCATCTCGTCGCCGGTTATCTGGGACTGAACTTGTACTATGCCGACAAAGCGTTTTGCAGTGCAGGTCGCACATAATCTCGTGGCGTCGGTGTTGGTACGACCTTGCGCTAAGGTTTTACTCTTATCTCGCATGGTGATCAGACCTTTCCTAGCTCAGTGGGGGACACAGCTAAGCCTTGCCATATGAATGACATGGATGTATAGTTATATGTTCAACATCGTCGGCAGGGCAATTTCTTTCACGGGGAGCCAACCTTCAGACACTGCAACAACCGTTCACGGGATATTTTTTTTTCTTCGTCTCTCTCTTTATGTATATATGGGAAAGGTCTTGCCGACCATCGACAACTGACGCCATGGATGAGATAGAGAGCAAGAAAGAGGCCGGGGTATCTACGCCTACCAAAGACGCGCCAGATTCAGGCCATGGCGAAGTTTTTCTTTCGGATACTGACATATTGCGCCATCCGCAAGCCGTGGACGATGCATTGGACCCTCTCAACTGGTCCAGCTTTCAGAAGCACACAATTTTGGCGATCGTCATGTCACTGTAAGCTTGCTATTAAAGGCCGCTGAGGCGCGCGACTGACTCCTGAAGGTATTTCATGTTCACTTACATCACCACCACAACTGTCCCTTCGTTTCCAGAACTCCAGGAGCAATACGGTCTGAGCGCTGAGGAAGTCAATTGGACCGTTGCTGTGCCAGCCTTAGGTCTCGCTCTCGGTCCCTTGTTTTGGTCCTCCTTCGCAGATATCATCGGTCGACGAGTTATTTTCATCAGCGGTACGGTCGTTGCATTAGCCGCTAGCATCGGTGCAGCACTGGCGCCAACATACAATGGATACATGGCGGCGCGCTTCTTCCAGGGGTTTGGAGTCAGCCCGGCGGCAACTGTTGGCCTCGCGATAATCAACGACATCTTTTTCGAACACCAACGTGGACAAAAGATGGGCTTGTGGGTGCTTGCTATCGACCTTGGCCTCCTTGTTGGTCCTTTGATCGGAGGATTCATAGGTCTTGTCAGCCACCAATGGATTCAATGGCTGTGTGTGATCTTGTTTGGCGCCATCTTAGCCGCGGAGATTGCGTTCCTACCCGAAACGCTTTATCCGCGCAACTATATGCTGGCTCAACAAGAGGCTCGGAAGGGAGCTATTCCCATTGACGACGAAAAGGCAACTGGAGTGGCGGGCGAAGTTGGTACAGCAGATTCGCCACGCACGAAGGAACTCGCGTTTGTAAACGTCAAAACTATGCCGTCCATAAAGCACCCCAGGCCTTGGGCTTCTTTGCTAAGGTTTCTCATGATGTTCAAGTTCTTCGCTATACCAATCATAACCATGGTATTTTGCTATGGCTGGTACTGGTGGATTCTGGCCGTCATTACGATGTTCCCGGTGGCCTACGCGCAATACTCACCGCAGATTCAAGGACTTCTCTTTTTAGGGATGATCATCGGCACCTTGATCTCGGAGTTGTTCTTCTCGGGTGCGCTGAGCGACAAGATCGTACTCAGAGATGCCAAGGCCAACAACGGAATCCGGACGGCGGAAAGTAGGCTTTGGTTGGCGTACCCAGCAGCATTGCTCACGAGCGGTAAGATGCTCAGCCTTTTGTTGAGCTTTGCTAATGAATATGACCAGTTGGACTTATCGTGTGGGGCATCAGCATAGACCGAGAATATCATTGGATGGTGGGGCAAGTCGCGACAGCGCTATGTAAGTGTCTCCCTGTCAACATGTATGTCTGTAAGCATGAAAAGAGAGGCTAACCGAAGCATTAGTTGCCGCTGGAGTGCAAATGGGCAACACCGTGACAACCTCCTACATTGTCGATTGCTATTCCTTGCAAGCTATGTCCATTGTCACCTTCTACTCGGTGCATCTTAACCTGAGCGCATTTATTAGCCCTTTCTTCATCGTTCCGTGGGTGGACGCAAGCGGCTTTGCATGGACATTTGCCGGACAGGGTATCATTGTCTTTTTCTTCTGCGTCCCTGTCTTTGCCCTTGTTCACATCTTTGGGGCTCGTATCAGGAACAGGAGTGGGATACCAAACTGGGTCGATCCGGAGCACGATACGTGAGTTCGGTCCCTCTCAGACTAGATAGATCCATCGCGAGGCTCGCAGTTATGAGCTTTTTCCCATCTCAACTACCAATTCATTGATGCTCTTCCTTCCTTGAATAGTTCATGAATTCTGGAGCCAGGTACTTTCTCGAAATTGTGGATGCCAGGATCTTCTTTCCCACCGAGTTGATGTTGAGAGCCCGTGGGGCACCCGCTGGCTAGGGAACCATAAAACCATGCTGCTGAACAACGCACGCTTGGTGACTGGACGTCTTCCTTCCTAGCAATCTTCTTCGATTTGATCACAGCCCAATCCACCTAAAAGCCTTTTTTCCAGGTCGCTTCACTTCTTCGTCTTTGTTATATGCGGTCGTACTTGTCCGGTCTCCCATCTACGCATGTGTGAGACTTTTGTTCATTGCGTATACACACAACTGAGTTCCCTTATTGCGTCAACACCCCTCGAAGGAAATCCAGGTGTGGTTCTTATTACTGAACGCATGCGTGAGTACATCTCTATCGGCTCATCCTGCTCGAGGATATTGTCCGCATCCGACTCTTCCTTTGCGGCTTTGAATCTGGGGAGCAGTTGAAGGTTCTCTTCGCGACCTTGACACTATCGGCCTCCCATTCTGGGTTGGCAACCACAAAGAGAAAAGTCCATGCAAATTAGCTAGGTCGCTCAGAAGAGGCATGCATAGTGTGTAGCCACGTGACTTACGTCAGAGGTGGTGTGTGTAGAAGGTTCCATATAGGAGCACGGACCACTGACTTCAAGATAAAGCTCTCGACTACTACTTTCTTTCTCGACAGACTCCTCACTCATTTCTGCAGATAACAATATAGCTTGTCGATTGATTGCCTGCCAGCCTGCTAGGCTACATAGTGCTCCACCGTGTGCAGCTGTCCATTTCGGTGACCTCTCACTCACTTCGTAATAACAATCGTCCACGGGTAGATCAGACTCTCACGTGTTTAAAAATTGCCGCCCCAGAAGGCCGCATGGAATCATTGTATGGCCTACCACTGTCATCGCCAGACCGCGTGAACATTTCCGGCTTCTGATCCGTCTCCCGATGGTCACGGTGCATTTCACAATTGCCGAGGAGTGTATCGATTTGGTACCTTGATATGAAATTTTTCTGGGCAGAAAAAAGGCGAAATGGATGAAGTGAACAGGCGCACCTTTTGTTCTTGGGAGTTGATCGCGCTAAAGCGCGTCACGTGGAAGCGTGACCACCTGCACAACGCGGCGAGGCTTTACACAAGACCGTGGGAAGCGAAGAAGTCAAAGTAAAACGAGTTGCTCTATTTCGCTGTGACAGCGCCTCAGCTTCAAAAGAAGCCATACTGTCGCGGTAGGTAAGCTCTCTCTGGCCCTATACCTGTATGCCCGCCGCCTTTGGCAAACAAACACAAATTGCGGTTGAGCGCGCCGGAGTGCTCTGACCACCCGTTTCACAAATACTGGAAATATTAATCTCGACGTCGTTCGCAGTGTGTTCGCAGTGTTATGCATTACCTAGGAATAACACTACACAAGTTCAGCATGTTCAACCCGCGACCGCGCAAGACCTCGATCCCTATTCACTTTCACTTCGCACACTCAAAACGATCAACACCTTCACCAAACGACATCGCTTGTGATTCTGCCGCGCCTGTTCTGCCCAAAAAGCGTCCCACGTCCATTCTCATTCCCCACGATACACCAGATCATCAGAGGCTTCCGACCGTGACGCAGCCGGAGTGGACGCCCGTCGAGATCGCCAATTTCCCACCCCATCTGCGGCGAGCGGATCTGCTCGACCTCCTGCGGGATTTTACTATTTCGCCCAGCTTCAACTTCCCGGATACACCGCGATTCACACGTCCCTTCCGAACGACGGTCCTGGTGGCTGGACTCAAGGAGGCAATGCGGATGGTGAAGGAGCTGGACAAGAATAGCGTGGCTGGGCGCGAGATTTCAGTCAAGATGGCCGTCGAAGCCGAGCAGCAAGTTCATCAGCGCGATCCAGAGGAGGGCATTCAAGACGTGGCAGAGGAGCTGAAGAACAACATCATCAGTGAGTATACTGGGTTCTACACACTCAACAAAGCTAAAGCAAGCAGACACCGCCCGTATATACTACCCAGATCTCTCCGACGCGATTCTCGTAGTTCGCGAGCTCGTCAACAATGGAGGTTACTACGCGTTCCTCCAGCAGCGTGTCCCAGTCACGATTCACAGCGATCCGAACGCACACTCTCTGGGTGCTCAGAACATCGGCGATTGGGAGTTTGTTGCAGGTGCCGCAGCAGACTCCGGCATGGCACATGATCAGCGTGTTCCGCGCCTCAAGGTGCTCAAGAGTCTACAAGAGCAGGTAGAGATGCAGGGCGTGCTCAGCAAGATCTGGGGTAAATGGGGCGGAAGTAAGCTGTTGGTAGGCAATGCACTATGAAAGGAAAGATTTTCTCCCGTTGTTTCATGGATGATTTTCACGCATGGGGAGTCCCTAGGACACCGCAAAGCGGATCGACGACAAGCGAGAAAAGATGATTGAAATGGTATAGAAGAATCATTCGCTCCAGTCTTGGATATGCTAAGGTGCAACGGCTAGCACAGGAAATTGTTGCGTTGGCTCTAGCAGGCACATGGTCTTGTGCTGGAAAGTATTTTTCACGAAGCGATGTTTACGCTTCAATGACTGTATCATTGTAGGATAATTGCGGTAATCAGGAAGTTACTTCGTATAGATATTCTAGCCCTCGTGGCTTTTCTTGATTCCATCACTGAACTCCTAATCAAGAATGTTCTCCCGCGTGCCCTAAGTATTTTGACTTCCAGGTTTAGCATTTGCAGCGGCTAACAGCTTCCTGCGCCATTACGCGGATTGTGTTCGACGCTGAGGAAGCCTTCTCCAGAAGGTCCTCAATCTCGGCCTTGTCATGTTCAGATCTATTGTCCCAGCTTTGTATAACATAGTCTCCATGTTGCTCACAGCAGTCTCGGTATCCTCCAGTATAGTTCCCTGAGCGTCGAGCGCTATGTATTGAGTTCACAAAGCTATTCCAGCGAGCGCACTGAAGTTAGAAGTTGGTCGATGGTGCAACCCATGACGGTGTGAGTGCTAATCCACTTCGGGTCCTCTCCCATCCCAGAACAATCGAAGTCAACTAAGCGTTAAAAGTGGTGGCGTACGGGATCGGGTACCGCTTTCAGCAGTTGTAGAGCTTTGACTTCTCTCTCAAGAGTATCTCTTCTCCGCTTGGATGATATCTTCAAGGCGTAGAGCGTAGCAGAGCCGTCCGCTCTAACTGTACCAGGTCGGACACATAGCCAAACGTCTGCTGATTCACCGCTTCCGGCCAGACTTATTGGCTTATAAGCTCCTTCCGTAAATGTTACAATGTCTTCCATCTTCAGCCATCTTGCTATGTCAGCTCTGGATGCAGACATCAAGGGCTTAACTCTGGTCAGGTTGAGTATACCCATTATATCTTTGGTATGTATGGCTTAGGAATGATATCATTAAGTATGGTCACAATGTGCAGGTTGCCCTTGTGACCCTGCGCGTATTTGGCCTAGCGTGCGGCAGTGGGTTGATTGGAGATCAGTGTCGGCGTGCAGAGTGCTCCAGTGTTAGAAGATCCAGGAGGATAATTAATATATACTAAGCTGAAGTGAAAACATACGAACATTTCACAGAGATGCACGAGCATCACGTTGAGATACAGTCACTCCGCAGTAGTCTGGTGCGCCAAGGTGATCGGCGTCAGTTTCGCGAAGCGACTCCCCCACCAAAACAACCTATAAAGTATCGAAAAGTAGGCTAAATTTAATAATTCTTAGTAGTAACTAGTAAATTAATGCTTAATACTTTGTTTAGTAACTATTTACGTGCATGCAGGCAGCGATTCTATTTAGTATACTTAATATAAGACAACGTATAAGGCGCGTTAGGATTCTTTACTAGTATTATCGTTTTGGAAATACCTGCTCGACCCACAGAGCCAGCCAGTCATCGTCAATCCTTCCTTTTCTTGTATTTTCTTGAACGCAAAAAACTTAAATCTTCTAAAAAATTTAAGGGGGGTACTTATAACTCTATAGAAGCCCTTTATCTACTTTTAGTATATTATTATCCAAAGTTCCTTGTGTGGTGGAGAGAAAAGCGAAAAAAAGGAGACCAGAACAGAAAATACGCGCAGTCTGATGAGAAATACGCCTTAAGTGGGTCGAGCAGGTATTTCCAGAATCACCGATAACGTGTCCGTGCACCCAATGCACGGATTCAGCCAATGCACGCCGAACACCATAAACGCTCTATTAGAAATAAGGCTGCAGAACCACCCACAAACAATATTATTATAAGATTTTCTACTAGGATAGTAAATCGATAGCTACGATTCATTTACACTATTTAAATCTATCTAGAAGCTTAACGTCGCGGCCACTCCGTGTGGATTTGGTTAGGGCAGCAGATGCGCCCTTTGAGGCCTCCCTAACATCCGTAGCATCAACAACACGTTTCTAACGCTTTCTGCTCTGTGGAGATGGCTGAGAAGCTTTTCTCTTACTCCTTTAGGATAGTTGTAGAGCCTTTTTAGCGTTATTGGCAGACTTCTGGGTAGTGCGCTAAGCTGCCTTTTCAGCTCTCTCCTTCTCCTTTGCCTTCTTTGCTACCTCTCTCGCTGCACGCTTTTCTTGCTAGATTTTCTCCTTATATAGCTTAGCTGCCTTCTTTAGCTCTACTATTTCTACTTTTTAAAGCTACTGCTACTTATCCTCTTGCTCCTTAATTAATTAACAATAACGTGCCTCCCTTACTTTCCTTAGTGACTATAAGATAGCCCTACTATAATACTCCTAGCGCTGTTAAAGGTCTAGAGCTTTACTCTTCTTATTACGCTTCTTTTTAATAGATAGCGCCTGCCTAAGCCCATCGTTGTCATGCTTAAGCAGCTCATTTTTAACAGATAGGTAGTGGAGTAATTAACGAAGCTTTTATGTATCCTTGCTACTTTAATCACTCACTGCAGAGCGTACAAGCCTATCTATCTTTCTCTAGTCATGATCGCTAAGCCCTGATGAGGAGCTATTGCCTGATTCTTGATCCTAGGTGAACCTATTAAGGATAGGGTCAGGATTAGGTGGCGATATACCTGTGGCTCTAAAAGAGCTAAGGATAGTTAATTCCTTAAAAGAGGCCTTCCACGCATTCTAGAATAGGGGAAAGAAGTCGCCTTTAGTAATAGAAGCTAGGCCCTAGCTTCTATAAAGGTATCTTAATAGCTCTGCTAAGTAGGCTGTTAATAGAGGCTTAAACATCGCAATATTAAGTAGCTAAAGTGTATAAGTTAAATAAGGAGGCAGGACAGCAAGCAGGATCTTATTCTAATTATAGTAGTTAATAAAGTCTATAGTAACATAAGATCCGTAGCCGTCTATAATTAAAAGTTAATATAATCGTCAAGCCTTCTCTTTTACACAGCGATCAAACACCTGCTTAAGCCAGGCAAGCCCGATATCGTTGTTCGTCCAGCCAGAGGATAATAAGGTAATAAAGACTTCATGATATCCTGCCTTGATATCCTCTACCCAGCTTGATTAGATGTCCTTGTTGGCAGCCTCATAGATAAGGCTTGGCGGCAAAGCTGATCCATTAGCGCAGATACATGCTAGGAGCGTGATCCACGCGCGATTACCATCCTGGAGTGATGCCCTAACCTCCTTCTTCTCCTACATTCGTCTGCTGAATATCCTCTTTGTTCTACCAACGATACCGATCAGGACACCTTTTTTATCCATATTGTAGATATGACGAGGATCTATGCGATATTGATCGATCTTGCTGTGTACAAGGTTGAAATAGAGGCGATATTTATCCACTGAATCAGCTTTGTGGCGATTGCTATCCATGCCGACGGTCCATTGCGAGATGAGATGAATGCTGTGTTGGTTGATAAAGCGGGTAACCCAGCTCTCGCTGACTGGCTCCTTTGCTATCGTCGAGGCAAAATTCTGTATCATCTCTCTAGTAGGAGGTATATGTCTCTCTGTGAGCCTTTTGATATATCGTACAAGCTCCTGCTCTTGCTGTGGGTTGAGCTTTCGCTGATTAATTGTGTTGGCTGCACGCGTCGCGGTAACACCTCGGTGCCTTCGTGAGAGTGTAGATCGATTAACACCATATCTGGTAGCAATTTCTGTATATGAAAAATCTTCTCCTGGTTCTCGCGATTCGATCTCATCTATCGCAGCTTGAATTGGATCCATATTGGTGGAGTTATCGCGTGTTGAAAGTAGGGAGTTTTGACGCGTCGGATGTTCGGCGTGCATTGGCTGAATCCGTGCATTGGGTGCACGGACACGTTAGTCCTTTAAGGTAGTACAAAATCTCTCCTATTTATCCTTACTAGTTCTAAATTTAGTTATATAGGGATAGCGATTCCTTATTTTATATTTAAGCTGCCACTAGAGGTGCTTAATAGGGTTAAGGTTAGGAAAATAAGGTAGGAAATTAATAGTCTAGATCTTATAATTAACTAAGAAGTCGCGCGTATAAATTACTGTATAAATCTAAGCGTTATCGTGCATAAATCGCTTACCTAATAAGTATAAGTTTAAGAGACCTTCTTCTAGTGTTTTAGTGTAGCTTTAAGTAGTATATCTATTACGCGGCGCTGTAGGGTCTCTCTATATAATAATAAGTAGTAATCGCTAGGTACGCCCTCGAGAATTAATCTATATTAAAGCCCACACTATCTGTTAAGGTGGCTAACTAGTAAATTATTTAGAGATTATACGGCGCTCCTACTTCTTATAGGGATACCTAAACACCTACTTAGCGTTGGCGCCGCGACCCTTTTAAATAGAGCACTTATTTAAGAACTAAAGAGGCGTTAAGCGCTAGTTAAAGTTTCTATGCTTATAGTAGAACTTAAGCTATAATTAGGTAGTAGCTTTATTAATTTTAGGCCTCCGCTTAGCTCTAAAGTTAGTAAGGCCTTGTTCCTTAAGTACTCTATATAGTGTATTATTAGAAACGTCCTTCCTAAGGTGCGCCTCCTTAGCGAGCTCTTAATAGGTAATCTTTAGCTTTTTTTATACTTATCGCAGTAGCGTTTATTTCTCTTAATAAGTAAGCTTAGGAGGCTGCCCACTGTAAGGGCGAGAGGTGTTATTACCTGTCTTATTATACCTCTTGATAGTGTCGCGTATGCACTTTGCTATATAGCGAAACTCGCGCGCCAGCTCTACTAGCGTTGCACTAGCCTCCGCCTTAGAGATAATACCTTCCCGTGCCTGCGCTATTAATTTACCACCCGCGACGCGATTTGCGCTTATTTCTAAGCTAAAAGCTCTTATTTTGGTGGAGATAGAGAGGGTGGAAGTGGTTGAGGTGTTTGGCGCGCGCGCGTCGGGTTGACACTAGCGCACCAGACTATTATCGTTTCGGAAATACCTGCTCGACCCACAGAGCCAGCCAGTCATCGTCAATCCTTCCTTTTCTTGTATTTTCTTGAACGCAAAAAACTTAAATCTTCTAAAAAATTTAAGGGGGGTACTTATAACTCTATAGAAGCCCTTTATCTACTTTTAGTATATTATTATCCAAAGTTCCTTGTGTGGTGGAGAGAAAAGCGAAAAAAAGGAGACCAGAACAGAAAATACGCGCAGTCTGATGAGAAATACGCCTTAAGTGGGTCGAGCAGGTATTTCCAGAATCACCGATAATGCGCTAGTACTGTAGTAATACGCGAAGCAATGCTCACACGGAAAACTGCTAGGATCAGGATTGGATCAGCTCAAACATTACGCATAAGCAGAGGATGGTTAACGAAGTTCGCTCTTGTATATAAGAAGGCATAGAGTGATGCTCCACTAATTGGGGCACTGAGAAAGATGCGAAATGAGAAGTAGAAAATGAGCAGAAGATAAGATAAGGAAGAGAAACTAAAACGAGGCACCTATCTCACATCCAAAACATGGCTTATCCAAGTTTGGATGCCAGGGGTTGTGTCCCAACGGTTCTGCAGTCGTCACATCACCATTATAGTGGCCCCATACACGTATTGTTTGATTATTGGGATCTGTCTCGTATTGAGCAACGGTATGTGCCATTGTATCTTTCCAAAACTTTATGTGGTCTTCACCCCGTTCTTGGCCGGTGGTGTTAGTCAGTTTGAACTGTTCATCGGGTCTCTACAAGCGTAGGTAGTGACGTCCTCGGTCGCAGAGGCGATCCGCGATGTATGCAGGCGCGACGTAAGAAATTACCTGGGTGGCACGCGGGTAGCAGTAGCACAAGTGATGCGTCAATTGGACTAGCGTGTTATTGTCGTCTCCGAATCCCATCTCGTCGACCAACACATGGTAGTGAGCAGAGCGCGCTGTGCCTTGCACTGCCTTGTGCGACTGGAGGAAGAGGTTGAACGGCTTGGGACAGGTGATGACGTCGTCAACGAGAAGACCCGGTAGCACGTTACCATTTGTATCCACGACTCGATTTTTTTTGTGGATAGAAGCGGGTGGAGTGACGCTTGCTAACAACAACAAATGTGAGCTTCAGCCGGAGCTTATCAAAAGCATTGCGGACGGCCTTAATTTCCCGCGTGTGACATCCCTCAAACATTGATTTGCTAATATCGTCGCGGTAGAAAAGGATCGAGATGCTGGGCGAGGTAGGATTCTCCCAGGTCGAATAGAAAGCCTCTAGTCTCTCCAAAACCATGTCTCACATGTTCTCAATCCACTATGCGAAATTAGAATGGATCTTAAACAATGCTTCTTAGCATGTGTAGGGACTTACCTCTTGCCTTCCAGGTTGCAACCTCATCGAGCCTGGGTAGTTTTGGAACTCTTGGTCGATACTCTCTACAACGGCCGCGATGCTGGGCATACCAGCGGGATCACTAACAGCAGGACGAGCGGCATCAGCCTTTATGATAATTGTATTTTCTCATTTTTCGCCAGGCAAAGAAGTCTAAGCGTCTACTAACAGGATGTGATTCATTCTTCTAGACTTGCTGTTGAATTTGAGCGCGTAGTTGGAGAGAAACTGATCTCTGAAGCCCCTCATGTGAACCGTGAGTTTTCTTGCCACTATGCATACTAATGTCACTCTATATTTCAAATCTGCAAGTCGTTTGATTTTGGCATGCGTGTCGTGGTCTTCTCTGTCTAATGCAACTAAGAAAGCTGAGTTGGCATTAGCGTTCTGGGACAAGAACGTGTCTAGATCGTGAACCGTCTTATATTGAAAGAGGCCTACTTTGATGTTCGCCGGCATCTTTGCCCTATGATAGTTGAGACGCTCTATCATGTTGTCTAAAAGTCTCTTGTCATTCCTATCTTTTTCGAGTGGCGAGAACGTAGATCTCTTTTGCCCCTTTGGTTTTTCGTTCATGTGACAAGCACCCTTCATGATAAAGAGATTCAATTTCGTGATAGATCAGGCGGCTTGAAATAGCACCTTACTATAATGGTCCATGTTCCAGGGCGCTTGCCGGACATCTGGGCATTTAGTCTTGTCTTTTTCTTCTTGTTTGGCTTTGTCGCCTACCCCAGGCGGTTTAACGTAGACTATTCGGGCGCGAGTAGCATATTTGCCTTGACTTTTAGAAGTCGATCATCAATGAGAAATCCAGGTGGGTTATGGCTATAGTTAGCGCGAATGTCTTGACGTTGTGGTTGTGTAAATTTGTGATATATTTCACTAGATTTCCAACTGCTCAATACAGATCTGCGCATTCTGTATGATGACTCCACTGTCAAGGACGATGCGGGGGACGGGAACAGTGAACGTCGTCGCTCCGCCCGAAGGAGCACTGGCAACCCGTAGCGTTCGAAAATCCGTGGCCCATGACTTATTATTAAGTTGCAGCAGCTGCTGAATTTCATTCTGGACCACTTCGAAGGCGCATCGTATATCATCCCTTCGACTTAAAGATCCCGAAGTCGTGGCTCCGTTAGCCGTCTGAAGATATGTGTAACGCAGCTTGTAAACCACGATCTGGTCCGGAAGGCCATTAGGTAGAATCTTCAGATAGTTGGTAAGTACTTCCAAGTCATTTTGGTCTTTCGATGCCCCGCTTTGTCTGTAGATTTCGAGCCTATTGTGTGACATCCGTGGCCCAGGTACAGTGGGGCGCTGTTTATTGTGTTCCGCCATGTTAGTGTACCGATAGCTCGTGTCGGCTATGAAGTCGTCTCCAGTTTCTAGAAATCAATCAGGAATGTTGGGCGATGGCGATGGCTCTGTGTCCTCGGCTCGATCGCCATCACTTGAGTCGTGACCGCCGTATTCACGACCGCGACCACGACCACAGCTCCCACTGCGACCGCGCCCTAGACCTTGACTTTGGTCCCTAAAAGCTTGGCTACTAGCATTATCTCCGCGAGTTGTGTGCGCCCTGTGCTCCTCGAACCTGGAGCCGCTACGTACTCGAGGTCGTGACTCTGAACGGTAGGCGGGATTATCGCTGGGACCTCCGTAGCCCCAGTTCCTGTCACGGTCACGGTAGTCTGAATGGCGTGGGCCAGGACTGTCAGTATCGTACGATCTTTCCGAATTTAAGTCCCTAGATCCATCATTAAAGCCGCCCGGGCCAGCACGAGAATCTCCATACCCTGAAAAGTAACCCGGATGTCTACTGTTGTTTTGTACAGAAGTTGTTCTTTGGCGTTTTTCGCTTGTGTAATTTGAGTCACGATCGAGGCCTCTCTTGGATCCACGTCGTTCACGGAGATCTGGTCCATCGTCACGGCTCTGACGTCTGAATGAATCGAAGCGGTTCACATCGTGACGCTCATGATCCCCGCTGAAGGAGTTATTACGGGTTGGTCCATATAGCGGGCCGCTATTGTTGCCGGAGCTGGAGCCATAGTTGGAAAAGGATTGATTACCGGGCGTTGATGGATGATGAGAGCCATAATTTGGGCCGTGGCTTGATGGGTATTGAGGGTATGGTGGAGGAGTGAAATTATTATCGCGAGGTGGCCGATTTGCATCGCGCCACATACTCAGTCCCCTTCTCCAAACTTTCTCGGCGTCGTCACGATCCGAGAAACCTTTCCGGAAGTCCCTAATATCAACCATTCAAATCCGACTGTCCTGTTTCATGCCCCCACAACGTATACAGGCTCCGCCATCACCCCACACCGCGTTGCGGATTCTGGCTAGTTCACTGTCAGTGATAGTCATATTTGGAAGCACTGACTTGCAAATACGTTTATGCTCCCTCCAAGAGCTAGGTATTAGTACCTATATACCACAACAGCAAAGTTACCAATTGCTTTCCGTTATAGCAACCCTCAATCATCGAAACCACACCGCAACCATCCTCGTTATTCTCAAAAACAACCCGCTTGCTCGCGAAGGAACTAGCAACAATCAACAAAGGTTTTCCATACACTCAAAGCACGCGATTGCCCCAGACACAGCGGCAACAATCTTCTAGTGCAGGACGAATGCGCTTGCCTGGTGCGCAAAAACGCCAAAACTTTACACATTTGCTAACACCAATTGGATCAATTCGCGATAAACATGGCCACAGTCGAGAACCCGTCGCTCGAACGGCTTGCAATACCCATCGCTAATGGCCTTGGTGTAAAGGATAAGTGATCGTAGGCACACACCCGCACGCCAATCGTCCTCCCTCATAGGTAGGACCATTCAGCATAGAGCACAGGGGTTCCTCCTGCAGGGACCACCTACCCAGATTCATCTACACATCTCCGCGCCGACCCGCCATCCACGCTCAATATGAGGAATCCGGGGCCCCACGCGTACCTGTTCCGTCGCTTAATAAACACAGATGGCCCTCACCATGCTCGGATTCATGCCTCCGTGCATGTATCTCCGAAGCCTCCGTGCTTAAGATTCGCAAACTACGTCGCTATTACGCCTTACACATATGTATGTAAGGCAAAGCACATGTGCCTGACTAAACGGTGAAGACCGCTCGCACCCTGGGGAATGACTCGCACCGACGACCGACGGAAAGGGAAACATCTGAATATAGCACGCGAAGCCGGAGTTCTCCGTGGGAATAGCGGAAACGCTTCGCCGTGGCAGTGGACGCAGAAGAAGGCTCAACAACTGCAGTGAATTGTTGAGGGTGGGTTCTTTGCTTCGAAGCGATGTTACTGCGAGGCTCGAGCGCTGCGGGCCGAGTTATGACCGGCCAAGGTGGAAAGAGATAATGCTACCTCGTATTCTGCACAGTGGCTGTTGTTATTTGAGGATACAGGGGTGAATGCTAAGAGATTGCTAATTGCCGTAAGCTAGGGGCAGTATTGGCAGTTAAGTTGCGAGGGTCCTGATGGACTGGGCAGCTAAATAGGTAGCCCATAAAATGCCCCGAAATCTGCCAATCAGCGTATGAGCGAGCCACGAATTGTTTGCCGACTGGTCGCATATTTACTCGAGTTCTTTATCCTTGTTGGCGCCGCTCGTCTATACTTTCGAATGCCCGTCCGCTGTTTCCGACGGCAGACGATTTTTCTCGATGCCACGCCTCTCCAGAGCTCAAGAGAGCGAACAACTAGTCTACCCGCGGACCCAAGTGGGTAATGTCGCGGAGACGGACAGCGAATGAGGTGCCGTAGTGTTGTGTGGGGGAGGCGCATCGGGAACCGCTAGTTGCAGCCGAATTTGGCCGGCATAAGACCGAATCATCCATCGGATCGTGGCGCTGCATAACCTTCGCCTATGTGGCTGCGGAAAGGACTCCGAGGTTGGCTATTGCCGGAGAACAGCATTCGTACCTCCAAAGGGTTGTGGATGGAAAGGCGTCCGATGATGTGCTATGTGTGTGGTCAGGTTACGCTTGCACGATGTCCTGCATTGCGTTCAGTGACTTGGGAAACGCCCGTCGAGACTGACGAGACATATATGGAGCCGAGATAATCTGACAAGTCAATGTGACTCTGCGCTCCGGAAATATTGGAGACCCTTATGGGCGCTTGAGTGGAGTCCCTGAGTGGGCTGATGGGCTTGCACAGTTGGTCAGGCGTGGCCGGTCGTCGAATGTAGCTTTTGAGCTAACCGCAGGGGGAGTAGCAAGGCACGGGATCTTGGCTCGACTCAACACTGGAAGGAGCGGGTCACGTCCAGGTGTAAACGGGACAGCAATATATCGTCCTCGCCTGGAAGCGGTTCCAGATGGTATCCAGACTATAGACAGTAGGGTAGGCTGCATCGATACTGGGTACAAGTAGCATTGCAGGCTCCAGCTGGATTCTAGCGTAGGCCGGGCTATCCATGAGGGTACAATACTGAAAAATCGTATGGCGGCTGCGCTGACTGCATACCCAAGAGACGCCAGTGTATAAGGTGAGCTAACGTCCTGCGCACGGGTTTCCATGGAGCTTCTACATGCCGCCATCGAACTTTTCCATCTTCTGTCAATCTTCCACCAGCGAAGATCAATTGCGACGAACTGTTCGCGTTGAACAAACGGCGTTATGCGAGGTCATGGCTGGCACATGGTGGCGTGATAGGCTGGCACATGGTGGCGTGATAGGCTGGTATGAAGCTGGCAGGCTGTAATATGCACCACCAAATTGACCTTGGAGGGGTGGCGGGGCTGGGCTGCTTTGGTGGGGTGAAGGACGGAATACCTGTTTCGGTCGACATCTCGCTTCGCAGGTTCGCGAGACGAGACGCTCCCATGTACGTGCGGGTGCAGATGCCCGTCACTTCTGTTGCGTTCTGCAGATGATCATCTTTGTTTCGCTGATCGTATCTTTTAATCCAAGGCGCACAGAACGATTTGCGGTTCTTGCTGAGTGAACGCTCCAGCGCCATGGTTGCGATGGCCCAGAGCCCCTAGCTTTGCAAGAACATCATCATCGGTCCCACAGACGACCGCAGCTAAGCGCATGTATAGTGGTTGCATTGCCGCACTTCTGCGTGCCCTTGCGTCCCGCAGCATTCTCACACGGTTTGGATGGAGGGCCTAGAAAGTGACGTATGTAGTGGCGAGACTGCACTGCCGTCCTGCGGGAATGTAAGGGTAGAGTAGATCCTTGACCTTGTGATCCGTTAGAAGCTCCTTGGACGCTGTCTACGTCAGGCGCAAGATTTATTGGAACGATCTTTCGAGGCACTGGTACAGTTGTAAGGCGGTCATTTGCTTTAGGTTCCAACCCAGTTCGCAGCTCGCAGCTGTGCCGCGCGTCACTGCGGCTTGGTTAGGAGCAGCGCACGTTCGCCAGTCAACATCAGATAGAACAATGTAACGAACTTGGAATGTTTGGCGGTGTCGCGCAGAACAGACAAAGGTTTATCCGTCGCCACATGTGAGCATTGATTTGCAAGATCGCTGTTCAGGCACTGCCGAGGACGATCTTTGAAAATGCCCGCTGACAATCATACACATCTTCTTCTATTTTCGGAATCGTCTCCGCCGGCGCAATTGACTTTAGGGACAAGATCGACAGCAGTAAGGAAAAGCGTTCGGCGCGCCTAGATGACTCCGAAGGGTGGTGCCGGTTGCGCGAATTTCCGCGTACTGGTATGGCGGTGCATGGTGTGGCAGCCACGATGGCGGATGCTTTCATCAAGCCATGAATCTTACTGCCACCAAAATCCGAGAGTTAAATGTTTGTCATACGTAATAGTGCCTGAGGCGGAAACAATAGGGGCGCTCTATGGCCGGATGACGGCACTGACGCTGTCGCAGCCTGCACTGCTGGACCGATCATGTGCTGTACTCATAGTAAACCCACAATTACATCTAGAGCTATGGCCGTAGCGCGAAAATGGACCTTTCGTGTGGGTTCCAGCAGCTGGAACACGCACGCAAGCGTTGCAAAAGACCAATGATATGTGCGGAAGTTGGTAGAAGCTGACTTTGCTTCTTGCAAAGTCTCTGATGAGTGGTCCCGCTCGTTTTCTTCTGAACGGCTGTTGCAGTTTCGGCCTGGCTGGCAATGCGCTGGGACGTTCACAGTGTTGGCTTGCAGGCCAAGCGACAAGGGACGAAGCGATCAGCATTTGACAGCAGGCGGTCCAGGCGTCGACCGGTGTAAGCGGGCGAATCAGACAGAAGACGCACAAACCAGCTTCCCCAGACTGTGAACCGAAGGGGCTAGGTGCATGCGGTCATGCGTCGTGAGATGGACAGGCTCGACAGGGCACTGAGAGGTCCTTGGCCTGCCGCACTGCAGTTCCGACTTGAGCTCCTGATGAACTGTCGGTTTCCCCAGATTCCACAGTCCGTAAAAGCTGACAATGGGTGACTGCATGCAGCATGTAGCATGTAGCATGTAGCTAGGGATGTCGGATTACCGTAATTTTCGAGCCATCCCGGTATTACCGTAATGTCATAATTACGGTAATTACTGGTATTTTGGTACAATCTTGGCACGGTGAATTGAGCCAATCGGTGCCTTTCTCGGCCTAATTATCACATATAGAACCAGACGCAATTGAATCTATGTATGCTAGGTACTTTCTAGATCTTTGGGACGCTCTTCATGTACTTGTTCGGCCGGGTAATCGAGCCATTGGCCATCATCTTCATGCTCGTCGGCGTCAACTTGTTCGGGCACTTCTAACAGGTCGAAAAACTAAGCATCCTCAGCCGTAATTAAGTTGCGAATGCGCAGGTTATAATAACAAAACACTAGCTTTTCGACCGGGCATTAACGAGACGATTGCGTACTTTATTATAGAGAAATCCATGCTCGCTCCAGTTACGTTTAGCTGCTCCCGTCAAAGTCATTTTCCCGGCAGCAATTACCCGCCTTGGCATTACGAGCCATCGATTTCTGTACCGTAATTACCGTAACGCATTACCGTAATACCGTAATCGGTAACGGTACGCGGCATCCCTACATGTAGCATGTTGACTGTGACAGAGTTCGTTGGGGTGAGCTAACAATTTCGTGCATCTCGTATCGACAACGCGGAGGCAGAAGCTTCCAATGTTGCGCCTGTTTCCGACAGTCGAGACCAGTCTGGAGGACAAGGGAGCTGATGCGGCAGCTCGCCTTTCACAACATCACTATCAATTCCGCGGCAGAGGCCAAAGGTATGAAACTCGATCTCGGAAGCCAGAGCAGCACCTGAACCGTGCCCCATTACCCGCTGATGCTGGGGTCTGCACTTGCTCGCTATTATGATACGAGCTCCGGTGTGGTTGCTCGTGGGCCATATTAATTGCTGCTTGCGCCGACTCGGCCAGGCCAATCTAGTTGATGAATGGTTTCCTGCGCAACGAGGTCGGACGGCTCGACAGTACCGCTGTAGGGAAGGTCGAGAGGTGTATTGCATACAGGGCATACGCGACAGTCAAAGCCCGTCATGTTCGGTTCGCGATGCCTGGGCCGAGGCTTGTCCGCTTGGAGCTGCACGCTCATCGAGCTTAGAGCTTGTCAGAAAGCCAGCCCATGGGCTGCCGACTTCCGCGGCATCGACTAGAGTACCGCAGCGATGGGCCGTTGATAGTCGCGATCAGCGAGCGCGAGCTCATCGACAGCGCGAGCTTGTCGCGGTGCTCATCGCTGCCCTTCGCGGGTCGCCAGCACGTCGCTGCAGTTCGGGATCATATCGGGCGGGCTGGGCGCCAGACCCTTTCGGTGACCAGGATTGCCATCCTTGCACCGGCGCGCATGCTGTAAACGTCGTTCGACGACGACGAGGACGCGCTGCCGTACTGAGAACTGAACATGGACCCGACCCGAACGCTGCGCCAAACGGCGTCCTGCAGGCCGAAGAGACCGCCAGCGGCGTTAGAGCCCTGCCGCTCGCGAACTAGGGTCCCGCTGCGTCCTCTGTCATGCAACAGCGCGAGCGCGACCTGACTGGATGGGTGACGAGTACCGGCGCTGGGGGATCTTCTCTCATGAGTACAACGGGCGAGCGAACGCCTCCGATTCCAGCCGTTGTTGCGCGCAGACTCTCGACTCACAGTTCGTGCTCTACGGGCTTTGTACCTTTTGCTCACCCTCGTTACCCCGTACTCCCCCAAGTCAGCGTTGGCGGGGACTGGTTTGTGCGCCGTTCGCTCCCCCAGATTTGGCATTCTACGCGTGGCCAATCACACCGGCCGATTCCGAGAGCTTGCACCTCCGCTGTAGCTCACACAGTCTGGCCTGGCGGCTTCGTAACGGGCCCATTCAAAGGTCCCGGCGGCCAACGGCAGTATCGCTGGTTACAAAACCAGACCCAGGCGAGGCTGGCACGCAGCAACGGCGCTGTCCAACGTTCTGTGCGGCGCTGCCAGCATCATCCTCTCGCGGCTCCACGAATGCTTGCATCGCACCGGGACTTTGCCCTAGGTCGTGGAATCGCTCGTCCCTACGCTTGTCAGTTGGACTTCTGACCAGTTGCTTTCGCACCAGTTTGTAGCCTTCTCTTCCAGTCCGCTCCGTTGCTAGCCAGGACGTCCGCCCATCCATCTCTTGACCTTGATCCTCAGCGCCAGCCTTCTGCCGCCCAACGGGCTGTCGATTCCGTTTTACCTTTGGAGTGCACTGCTGTCGGCCTGTTGCAGCTGTTTACGCTGAGGCCATTGACTGTACCCTGTGGTGCTGACGACCGTAGTTGGCCCGCCGGTGCTTCGAGGCCGACTGCACCGCGCACACAGTCGGGACGTGTGGGTGTGAGAGGTGCGTCTTCTCCCTCTTCTCAGCCCGCGATTTAAAAGTTTCCGCTGACGTAGGTATGTTGTGGCAGCAACAGCGTCCTTGTCCAGGACAGTCCGTCCTTTGTTTACGCAGCAGCTCACCTGCTCCCGTCGCAGCTTCCCCACCAGCTCAGCAAGCGCCTGCCTCAGGTCGCACCGCAACACCCCGCACCCTAGAGCCTCTTTACAGGAGTGTCTTGCAGGCAAGCCACCGGCCCGCCCTCTGTGGACGCTCGCGGACGATTACAGCGTCTCGGACCACGGCTTGAGGTAACACCAGGCCCGTAGCTGTTGAGCATGCCCAGCGAGGCCGACACAGGCACCATGGGTCCTTCGGCTGTCTCCAGCAATGGCTCGAGCGTTGCCAACAGCAGCAATTGTACGCTACCTGTGCCAATTGCCCTTGATGTGTGACTGACAACAGCATCCAAGCCGCAGCTTCCGCCCAAACCGCCAAACCCGATGCCGCGCAGAACACGAACAGCACGTCCTTCCCTCCACCGAAGACCGACAAGCCGCGGCCGCACGTATGCGGAACATGCCAGCGCTCCTTTGCCCGCCTCGAGCATCTCAAGCGGCACGAGCGATCACATACCAAAGAGAAGCCGTTCGAATGCCCGCAGTGCACGCGATGCTTTGCGCGGCGGGACCTGCTGTTGCGGCATCAACAGAAGCTGCATCAGCAGGGCGCGACTTCCTCGCGTCCGCGCACCGGTCGGAGGGAAAGCACGACCGGGCTGCCTCCCAACAGCACCGGCAGGGTGCGGAAGAACTCGGTTGCAAGCAGTGTGGGCGGCCCCTCAGCCATCAATCCCTCGATGAGGCCGCGAGCCAACACCATCAGCCATGTTGATCCCGTTGCGCTAAACAGCCTCCTCGCATCCCACAACGCCTCCCTTGACCGCGGCGGTCATCCTGGTCATTCACACCATGCGAGTCTGTCCGGTATGGGAGGGCCCAACCCATACGATTTCAGAGGCATGTCGAGCGTTGTGGGTGGACATGGGCAGCACCACGGCCTACCGAAGCTCGACACTCATCTTGGCTTCGGCATGGGCGGCGGACTGCGGACTGCGCCTATACCAGGCTTTGGACCAGATGAATTCGATATGGATAAACTTTTTGGGCCTTCAGGCTCGACGATCAATCCAAACCAGTTGCATCATTTCAACGCGGGCATGGGCAACATGCAGTCGCCCTTCAATCTCTTCGGAAACCCGTTTGCACCGAATGCTATCGAAGAAGACGACATCGCTTGGAGTGCTGGCCTAGACAGCTCGATGATGTTTCCAGGACCCAACGATGCTGTAGCCGACGGATCGTCCCCATCGGCGATAAGCACCACCAGCCAGAGTGGTTTCAGCGAAGTCATGGTCGATGGCTCTGGACAGTCCACAACTGCGCCCATGTGGCACCAGCCATTAGTCACGCACACAAGCATCAATTCCGCGGGCTACTCGCTGGATGCTATGGCACCGGTATTTCCGGAGCTCATGATGAACAACAATACAGTGTCCCCTAAGGAGCTGGGAGATCAAGGTGCGCCGGCTGATTTTTACATGTCCACGCCTCCCGCCTTCTCCATCATGAGCCCTACTGCAGGTATTCCGGGTATGCCGAATCAGTACTTCCAACCTCCGATCACATTCAATTCTGATTCCGGCAGTATATCATCCTCGCCAATAAACGGTAGCGCCAGGCATAGTTCCGTTACATCTGTATCCAGCGACACCTTGACGGATACCACGAGGCAGGCTTTGGTCTTCAATCTGTCGCAGGCCCTCGGATTGGGAACATCACAGCGCAAGTTCTCCCAGCCGCACATCAGCTCGCCGCTCTCCGCCACCCCAGGAAAAGCGCCGCAGGTCGCCTCGCTCCCAAGCACCGCGGATCTGCAGCGTTACGTCAATGCTTATATTCGATACTTCCATCCTCACCTCCCGTTTTTACACATTCCCACCCTTTCATTTGACACGCCAGCGTACACACATCAGCTCCGCACTGCTGGTAACTTTAATCACGATAGCATGGTCGGTGGCGGGGGTTGCCTGATCTTGGCCATGGCCGCAATAGGCGCTCTCTATGAATTCGAACACAATGTCGCGAAAGACCTCTTCGAGTATGCCAAGAAGTTGATACTTTACTACCTGGACGAGCGACGTCGAGCTGGCCTTTCGGCTGCTGTCAATGGGCCTGGCACCATTAACGAGTCTTTAAACAACAAGCCACCATTGTGGCTGGTCCAGGCCATGACACTTAACCTCATATTCGGCCACAATTGCGGCGACCAACAAGCTGCAGAAGTTGCAAGCACACATTGTGCGGCTCTTGTTAGCTTAGCAAAAGCTGCTGGCCTTGACCGCACCGCATACGAAGCGCCCGCTACATCAAGCTCGCCCAAAGATGCCGGCAACGGAGACGTTGAAATGAGTGACGGATCCCAGATGAGCCCGCCTAGCGAGCACGTGGACGAGCATGCTCGGTGGATTAGATGGAAGCAAGCCGAAGAGCGCAAACGAACGTATTTTGCCGTTTTCTCCATGTCCGGTCTTCTGGTCTCAGCTTACGCACATCCACCGCGAATCCTCAATTCTGAGATTAAGCTTGACCTGCCTTGTGAGGAAGACCTTTGGTCGGTTGATAATGCCCAAGCCTGGGCTGCTATGGGAGGTCCAATGATTGCCCAATCCAAAGGACTTTCGTTCAATGCCGCAATGACTTACCTGTTGGAGGCTAGCACCCGACAGCAATCGGAACGATCCCATGGCTCGTATCAGCAAGCCTTCGGTGGGGATATGTCGATGGGCGACGTTGCTGAAAGCGAGATCCGCCCCAGTACTTTCGGGTGTTATGTGCTCATCAATGCACTTCATGTGTACATCTGGGAAACCAGACAACGGCACACCGGACGTCTCTGGAAAACCCACGAGACCGAGGCCATGCACGCACAGGTTGAACCAGCCTTAAAGGCGTGGCAGTCAGCTTGGAGGGCAAATCCCAATCACAGTATCGAACGACGAAGCCCGTTTGGTCCTTTGTCAGCCGACTGCATACCTTTGTTGGACCTGGCGTACGTAAGACTTTTCGTCAACCTTAGCCGTGCGAAAGAGCTACTTTGGGGACGAGACTTTGATGGCATGGCTACGGAACTTGCAAGAGGCATTGATGTGGTCGCACTCGCAGATGGTACGCCAGAGCGGTCAGAGCCCATGGGCACGAGTTCAACTGATCTGAATAATCCTTCCCCTCACGACATCGATTCGGTGGGTGACTTGAGTCCGGGGCAAGCTGGCAAAGGTTTGCAGCCCAATCTGTCTTCGAAGCGAGAGCGGCACCTTCGGAAGGCCGCGTTTTATGCTGCCGACTCTCTCTCAATGGCCGATCAACTCGGTGCAACTTATGCAGAACTTACCGCAAGAGAACTGCCTAATTCTTCAGCAATGTGCAGCATGGACTGTGCGCAGATCCTTGCGGAGTGGATTGCTTCCGTCCAAGATCGTGTGGGTCGGTTTTTGGGCGTGCTCGGCAAGGATGAGATTGATTACACCACAGTGCCAGCAATCATGCTGTTGGAGGAGGAGGATGTTAAGCTGATTCAGAAGATCGCAGACATCATCAATACTGCAGACATGAAGCTCGCTTACGACGTCACCTCCAATGCCATACCCATGTTCGGTGGACTTTCGAATTTAGGGCATTGTGGATATGGTACTAAGCTGCTCATGGTCACGGCATACATGCTGGAGAAGTCCGCTGTTTGGCCTGGTAAGGATGAACTTGTATTAGATTCTGTATATGCTAACTTGTCGGCAGTGACCCATGTAATGGCTCGTGCTCTAGAAGCGCACGCAAATCATCTCAACCAGCGTGCTGAAGCTTCCGTGGTGCCTCAGTAAATACCCTCCCTAACTCAGCAGTGTACAAAAGTTCGATGATCACACGTATTATTATCGCGACGGTTGATACCCATTTGACGGCCCTTTACGTTCATGATCCTCGACACGAAGTGCACGATACCACTCAGTGACTTGGCGGTACTTCCACGCGAGCCTCCAAGAACACCTATCTTGATAACATATTTGTATTTGTACAAACTTCAGCATCGAACTGTCTTGGGGGCACGAGAGGAGATCACGCACCCGTGCCGCAAGAATATTACCAAGCTCTTCTCTTACTTGACGGCTATTCGCCGGCGTTGGTCGCCGTCTCATGTGAGAGCTCTTCTGTCTCTTTAGAGTAGTGGACAGCCACCCGGGGCGGTTTTTACCTTAGTCCTCGGCTTCGGGACGCATCTCATTGACATCCTTTCCTACGTCTACAACACTGGGCTTTTCTTTCTTTTGGACCTTTGGCGTGACACCACACTGTGAAAATCAGATCACGCAAAGGGCGCCTATATTACGAACGGCGGACACATTGTGCAAGGCTTCGGCCTTAAAGTCTTCAGACATCGACGACCTTACGAGCAATTCATCATTCATATCATCTAGGGCAGCAGGTGCTGGTTCGGTTTCCGAACAAGTAGGACAGGCGGAAAAAGTTTTCGGTCCATGTAGTGGTGTGCCAATATCACAAGCCGGTCACATAAAATATTCTTATCTTCGAGATGCTGTTTTGGTATCCTTTGATCGCTGATCCCGCACTATCCGTGAACCGACAACAGCACAATGAGACGATTCCCACCACAGAGCTTCGTCGACTCTCGCGGCTGCAACATGGCAGCTTCCACGCTAAGGCTATCCACTTCCCCCAAAGACCCAGGCCCCATAGCTCGCTAATGGGCTGCATCCGTGGAGTGCCGCCGACGAAACTTCGATCGCGCGGGTGACACGCGGTGTGATCGACAACGCTCTGGAAGCGCCCGCAACCGCCGCGATCTGTAATAGATCTGGGCAGCTTAGTGCAGGACATGGTAGGATCGCCAAGGGTGTAGTCTGGATCTAAGGATCTCGAGGACTAGTAGAGTGAGGGTCTAGGTGCGAGCCACGCGACTTGCAATACTCTAGGCGGCCTATGAGGCATTTTGTTACCCTACTGTGGTATCAGGCAAAAGTGAGGTGAGTGGCCCGCGCACAGCAGGGATGCCTGAGTCAATACAAAACGGACGCCACTAGACAGAAATACCATTAGCTCTATGTAATTTATATAATAATGCGTGTACCTCTGTCGCGTGCTGTCCACCACAACATTACCACAATGTCTCCTCCATCCACACTAACTTGTCGATACCTCACTCGCGACTAACGCCTCTAGATACGCACTTTACGTCTAGCTAGGCATACTTACTTATTTATTACTAACCTTTTTAAGATCTTAAAGAAATAAGTTACCTGCGTAATTACTAGCGTACGTGTTACGCTAAAAAAGCGTACTAGTTATTTACCCTCCTTTATAAATAAATAAGTAAACTAGCTTAAAGAATTTAATAAATTTTCTGAAGAGGGGAGGTAGATAAGTTTTTTATATTTTATAAAAAGTTTCTTTACTTACTAGCGCGTTAGTAAATATATAATTTAAAATATTTTATAAAATAAGAGGTATACTTACCGCGTTACTTTTACTAAGCCTCCTTTTACTAAAAAGAATTGTTAGCTACGCCTTGCGTAGGCAGAAGCTTATGCTAACTAGTCTCTTTAGTAGTAGTATATAATCTTCTAGAGTAACGAAACTTAGGTGACTAGTAGCTAGTATTATAAGAAGTAGGTTACTAGGCGCCCTAGAGAGGAACTAGGTCCCTTCTATATCGTTAAAAAGCTACATAAGAAGCATAGCTAGATATTCTAGGGTTACTTCTTAGGTACGACGAAGGGGCCATTAGTATTCTAAGAGAAGGAATAGAAGAGTATTAAAAAAAAAGCTATTATAAAAGAGTTATACCTCTTATTTATAGATAGCTACGCCTTAATTTATATTTTTAATTTATATAAAATAGCGCTCCTAGGCACGCTACTATTTATATAATTAAAATATTTTAATTAAAAAAATTATTTTATTTTTTAGCTAGCGTTCTTATTAGATCTTAACTTAATTAAAATAGTATAAAATAAAATAAAAGATTATATTAAGTAGTATTATCCTAATCTACCTTAACTTAAGTAACGTATATATAGCTAGTGTTATGAGGCTCTCACACCTTGTTCCGATCCGGGTTAGGGCGGTAAGGTATCGTGGTGCTTCACGGATTATTTAGTAGTATAAGTTAATGCGACACTTAGCGCGGCTAGACAATCCAATCTTATAATAAATAAGATAACTATTAGTCTATATAGGAGAACGTACTCGCACAGAAGATATATAAGTTAACTACAAGGAAGGAAACAACAATAGGAAAGTCGCCACACTATATACTAGCCTATTCCTTCTTCGTAGTCCCGCCAAGGCCCTGTAGTCCCAGGGACTTCCCTTTATGCGGGACTTCGTCACGTGACTGCTAACTAAGCTACCCCGCGCCCCGTTAGGTCCTGTTAACTTTGCTACTTCGTTAATAATTACTCTCTTAGCGTAATTGTCTGGCTTCTTCATCCTTGTGGGGTTCGTGGTCGTAACAGCTAGCTATATAATATTATATAAGAAGCGTAAGACTTAATTAAAAATATAATATTTAAAAAGCTTATTAAAAGTATACTAGCTAGATACTAGGCTATAATTAATATATAAGGTAATTATACTAAGTACTAAAATTTATATATAAAAGAGGACAAGCGTGCGAAATTTACATAGCTTAGCATCTTGGCAACACCCCTGCTGTGCGCGGGCCACTCACCTCACTTTTGCCTGATACCACAGTAGAGCCTCGAGGTGTACGTCATAGGTACTTACATTCGCTCTTCCTACGAACTTCGCCCTACTCAAACACCTAGCCCACTCTACCAATCATCATCGTCGGTGACGATGAAAGAAAAGCTCCACCCTACTAACCAATGGTTTTTTTCTCTTAATCCGTCCCCGCGTCGCAGCAAGTATTTCCAACAAACACACACCCTTAGCAAGCCGTCACTTCCCACACTCAACTCCCCGAACCAATACGCGCAGACGAATATACGCGCGTGTACATACGTGTCCGTATTTGACTGGACCTGCGTATGCTACTCCTCGCTCCTGCGATACTATTCTTAGCCTGGGCTAAGAGCCAGTGACAGTTCAGCGGGGGCTGCTCCGCGAGCGCTCGCGAAGACGCTAGGCTGGTGGACCCGAGTACGTGGAAGGTTTGCAGGCGGAGGTGGAGGGAAGGCTGGGTGGAGCGGTGGTGGTAAGGCGTGGTTTGGGTGGATGGGTATGGGGGATGCAATGTGGGCAGGAGCGAAGTGGGAGCGGCGAAATGTGCAACGGGGAGGTAGGTGTAGGCGACGAAGAGGGTAGTTGGTTTCGATGTCGAGATATTGTACCAGTGGGCGGGGTAGAACGAATAGAGATGGAGATGGTAAGTAAGAGGATGTGATTGGGAAGGATGTAGAGAGTGTATCCCTCACGTGAAGTTTGAACCATGGTACATTTGGGCGGAGCCACGCATTTGTCGGGTTCCTTTAAATGAAGGAATACGAGTTCACACATGTAGTTTTCAGTATTACTCAACTATGATAGCGTTAAAACTGTTCAGCAGTGTGAATGGTGGTGCTCTTTTCAAACCAGATTGGCGATGCCTTCAGAGTCTTTTGTAAACGGTAAAGTGGCATGGGTTGCGGTTGCGCAGCTATATACAGCAAGAATCGATGGACGACGATGCTGGATATAGCACCCCTGAGTACAAGACGATTATTCGGATGATAAAATGAGCGTCTTCCCCTTTTTAGCTGTTAGCTGTGGGTCCGGTTGAGTCCGCAGTGTTAGGTGCGAGTGAGTCTGCGCTATATGGAACTTTCTAGAGGGCACTTTCGGGGCTTGACGAGATGGAGCAGATCGCTACTAAAGCACGAGCGATCATTATGGGATCCATTTAATCTTTGAGCATGCAACAAGTGCAGTACTCTCTTTGTTGTGGACGATACTGCATGCCAAAATGCCTAGGTTAATGGATTGCTAGGACTAAACGATTTAGATTGCTGTGGAGGTCTATGTATGAAAGAGAGAGAAGCAAAAACAGCAGAGACTTGTGTAGTAGGAGTTGCACAGCTAACAATCCCGAAGTGGTTACACTAGCTACGACAAGATTAAACCGCGATGTTCGCGAAATGCTGCAACGAATAGCATATGAAAGCATAGTAGGAAAAAGCAGGGAAAAAACAGCAGAAAATATACAAGGAAGAGAAGGACAGGTGAGAAAGCAAAATGAAAAGGAACAAAGCAAATCAAAAGAGTGTGTGGCAAGCATGTCGATGACTGCCCGTCACTGCCGGAATACTAACCACCAATACTCTTTGGGCTTCTGTTCTACATCCAGAACATCGTGTTCTGCATGTTCGCCTTCCAGGGACCTCTCGAAGCTTCTTATGAATTGGTTGGCTGTGTAACCGCATTCTCATTTGCACCGTCATCCGTATCGTCGGCCGCGTTTCCACACACACACCATTATTCGCATCACTTGCAGTTTCTTGTCTGTCTGTGAAAGCGCGATTCCACTCTTGCCTCGCAAATTCAAGATATTCTTCTTCAAGCCGGTCTTTTGCTGTTTCGCGATGCTGGCGATCGAGCTGAATCTCCTCTTCGGATTGGGAGCCCTCCTTCTCTCAGCTGGGACGGGAACAGGAGCTATGTGCAGAGCATTCATTCGTTTAGTAGCCTCTTCTTCATTCTCTATTTCCTCCTTTCTCTTGTTATAATCCTGGTAAAGCGCGCTGCTTTTCACTGGGCTGAACCATTCCCATAGATAACAGCGGCCACGTTCGCAAAGCCGATCAGCATAATAGGCAGGTGGGGCGTAAGAGACGCCTGCGGTAGAACGAACGTAAGTGTGGCACAGTTGATATGTCTATAAATCGGAGTCAGTAAACACAAACGAGCAGGTCATTAAGAACGTACCAGGTTTTGCAATTCGGGTAGACTGAGGTCCATTTTACTTTCCAGAACGAAGTAGTGCGTTGGTATTGCGGTGCCATCCAGCGCATGGTGGGACTGGAGATAGAAGTCGGAGTAGAGCGGTGATGTAATCACAGAGTCTACCAGCGTCCCAGGTTGACAGTTCTGGACTTTCCCATTCGGGCGCGGCGTAGAATACACGCAAGTGAGATGTCTTTTTACTACGAAAAGGGCGATAAGCTTCAACTGGAACCTGTTTCCGTCAAGGCCTATGTAGGCCTTACGGATTTGTTCGAGCTCGGTCAGGACTTCTTCGAATTGACCTGTGCTGACACCGTCCCTATAGTAGAGTATGTTGGTCGGAAATTTGCCGCCATGATGGTTACGGCACATTTTTATCTGTTCGTCGACAATATGACCCAGATGATCAATGATCTCTTTCTTGCATGCGTTCTGCAATCTCATTGATCCGAGGAATTTAGTGGCATTTGGTAGGGAGCAGCCGACAACTGCAGGCGATAGATGGACATCCCAAGAGGGACCCGGATCTAGGATGCGTCACGTCCGCCCCTAGGATCAAGGTCTCTTTTAGCTTATCAGCCATAGGGACGTTGGAACTTGAGCTGACAGTGTGATTCTGCCCCCTAAGTTTTAGGTTGGCCTTCATCATCACATCAGCCATGTATTGAATGACGTCTTTGTCTTCTTTGAGCTTTACCCTCTTTAAATTTCGTTCTTCCGTGAGACAAAGTGTCGCGGTGAGGCAGAGCGGAGAGTACGCAGTGGAAAAGATTATGGGATTGAACTGAGGGTGTACTATCTAGAAGCTGCAGAGCATGTAGGTACACGAACGTAAACAGCGCTAGTCCTAGATAGGTATCGCCCCTCTCAGAAAGGTGAGTAGCCACCATGTAGAAGTAGGTGCAACTATCTCGTACAGTAAGAGCCATAAACCGTGACACAAAGTGAGTGTCAACCGATGCGCCGATCCATCAAGTCTTTAAATGCTGAGTACACCGGAATACTTCGCTTTGATAGCAACAGTATGACAGGATTTGGCATTTCCTCCGTTTTCTCGCGCCCTTTATTAGCTTTTTGGAGCCTCGACACGAGATCGGTATGGCTGGTGTTGGAAGGTTGTTGACCCAGATCGGCGCGCCTAACCGACTAGCTCCAGTGCAGATCCCGTAGGCTTTTGCTTGCTCGTCGAACTGTTCTTGGTACTTATCAACAACCTCGACTTTGAGTTTCAAAGATGCGTCGGCGAGGAGGTAGTACTTGAACTTAAAGTCTTTAACAGCTTAAGGGCATTCAAGAAACTTGATGTCTCTCAGGTCCCAGTTCGCCCGCTCAATGTTTGGTACCTTGAAATTTTGGCCTCCCTTCTCTTCGTAGATTATTTTCAGCTTTCCTAAGTTCGTTGCAGGAATTTGAAGCATCTTAGGGCCAATCAGTATTTTAGGACACTTGCTCAACGCCTGCTTATTGCCTTTGAGGAAGCTCCATGCCTCGATGAGAGTCTTCACAGTGAGTTTCTTTTTCCGCTTGCTGAGTGAATCCGGAATCTGCAAGTGCTCGTACACGTAGAATTGTGGTTTCTTCTTCTTAAACTCAAATTGGAAATAATTGGTCAGAACTTTAGAGCTTTTCCCTGCGAGCTCTTTGCGAGCGGGAGGGCCTTCGAGGGTAGTTCTCGCATGCTTGACTATCTCTTTGTATTCATTGCCCTTACCCACTATTTCGGAGTATGGTCGATCCTCTCGAGGTGGGAGACAAGTTGCTAAATTATCGTCCTGCTCTATTTGCCGAATGTCGACTAATCCTTCAACTCCCTGATCAGGTTGAATCGTATCGGGCACCGGATCGGGTCTCGGAGTAGCCGGCCCAAGGGCCGTAAGCTGGGCTGTTAAGGTCGCGTCGTTCGCCGCTTGTTTTGCTGCCTTCTTCTTGTCTCTGTCAGCCTTTTATTTCTTTTTGATTTCCTCGTTGCAGATTCTAATCAAGATTTGATCGGCCTTTATCCGGTCTGCTGGAGAAAGCACTTTCTAATAGTCTCCAGCAAACATCACAGTCCTCGATTTACAATTCAGCATAGGGTGGTCTTCGCCGCATCGGAGACAGGGCTTATTGCGCAACCCTTTCCTAATTTCTCCTTCGATCTCCGCGTTCAATACCATCTTAGTCACTGAAAAGGTGAGGGGAAAGAGTGTGTAGCTGAAGATGCTGTGATATAGATCGGGACAGGCCAGGGACTGCTTAAATAGACCATTTGGACAAAAAAATGCCGCAGTGGATCGTAAATTGATAGAGCAATTGATTGATCCTTAATAATTGCTGTGACTGCGCTCAAACCTTTGAAGTGTTTCGCCTCACAAACACACTTTCATCTCATTGCTATAATGTTTACGTATGCGAGAACTTGCAAGCCGAGATGCGAGAGGACTAGTGCCACGGAAGCGGCTATATCAATTTAGTTTTCCCGTATCAACCAACGTCGCAAATTTCTATGGTCTGCAAAACATGAGGGTATTTATTCCTTGTATTTCAAGCCAAGAAAAGCAACACTTGAAGCTGTTTGATCTAGGTACCGAGCTTAATCTTGCCAAACGCCATCAAGCGCCCTCAGAAATAGCATGTCAAGTTTATTAGAGAACGTTCATCGGATACCACAGGCGATGGGGTCACATAGATCGAACGAATCAATCCCCACTGGACTAAAACCAGTTCAACCATCACGTACCGCTGTATAAAGGTTAGCTCCTCTAACTTTTGTGCTATTAATATTCTCACTTTCGTAGTTCTAGAAGTACCACTACGGCCAGCCCATGTTGATGAAAAGATCGGCACGAGAGACTTATGTGACCGTACTATCGTCATGATAAACCTGTTCAGGTTCTTCTCATGACTCGCACACTCGAGATGGCGGTATTACCAATATCACACAAGCCTCAACAGCAAGTAGTTACAGTAGTATACTCGAAGCATGATGCTAAAGATCACTAGCACCGCGCGTTGCTGCCCCTTCTTTTAAACCTTGCAAAGCAGTATAGATTTTCGGAATCCTAAGCCTGCCCATTTTCTTCACACTGCCCCAGCTTTTGGAAGCACTAAACAGAAATTGCCAAAAGGCTATGTGGTAAAAAATGTCACGGATACGCTCACATGTTGGCTTCCTGTGGTCCTTCAAAACTGCGAGAGTAGCGCTTCATGTCGCCCGTCTCTGAGCCTTCGCCGTACGCCGGAACTTACACAATCTAAAGCTTTCAAGTTATAGTGATAGACAAAATCACCAACACCCTCCGATAAACATACTGGCTTCGTGGAAAACCTATAAAACCTCACATTTCTGGGAGGTTTCTTCTTCTTCACTCTGCTCCAGCTTTTAGAGGCATTAAAAAGGAGAAGAAGACCGCAAAGGACTAAAAACTGATGGAAAAGAATGATGTTGGCCTTGCTCGGTCCTCGAAAATCAACCTCAAACTCTTCTATGCAGTTCGTGCTCAATCTTCCGCCCAATCAGTGTGGCCAATGGATGGAATGGATCGTCAATCCAATCCAACGCCACAAAATCCAGGGGTATCCAGTCCAAACCAAATCCAGTCCGGTTCAATCCGTTTAGCCTTAGCCATGGTGGTCTGAGCGGGTGATCAGTGTGTATCACGGAAATGTCCACAATGCCCATAGGGATAATTTTGTCAGAAAATGCATAGAATGGATTAATCTAAAGTCTGATGGAGAGACCTTGCTACAAAGTATAACGTCTTTTCTCATTCGACCGGCTTTTGCCTCATGTCGATGATACCGGCCTTGTCCCATGAATACAGACACTGTGCTGCCTGTGCTGTATTACACTGTAGATGATTGCGACGGTCAGTTATCATCAATCCAAATCTGCTGAATATTCTTTCTGGCTCGTCGCTCATTGCTGGAATACTGAGAATATCAATAGCCATCTGTGCAAGCTGCGGATACTGGGCTTTGCCAGTCGTTGTCCACCAGGCGATTGGCTCGTCACACTCGATCTGCTCTTGAGCGCAATAGCGTTTATACTCATCCTTTCTCTTCTCACGGTTAGCTGTCTGCGCAGCTTTGATACCTCTTATTCGATACGCTTGGATACCCGTAGGCTCACCATCGCGCGGGTTCTTCTTTTGGGGCGAAAGAGCATCTGAAATGGGCTGTTGCTTGTAGCTGTCAAGCTATAGCCTTTTGACTGCTCTTTGCCCGTCCTTAATCCACTTTGGCTGCTTGTTCTAGAACGCTTCGAGATAATCCCAGTTCTTCGCAGGATCAAGAACAACGGCGGCGAGATAGACAGGCGAGTCTCCGAGCTTCTGGTAATACTGTTGAGCTTTGTCAATTGCAAGCTTGATTTGGGCCTTGAAATGCTATTCCCCTTGAATAGTGTCTTCTGCCGCAGATTCGTATGAGGCATAAGCAGCAGTCAGCTCTTCGAGAATATACTTAATATCCTGAATGACGTTTGTCAGCCCGCCTGATGTACTATCACCTGGTCGACCCTGTAGATCTAGCGTCGCCTTATAACATGGCCTGAGCAGTCTTTCATACTCGGAGAGTATGTCCTAGTCCTTTTCTGTTAACCTATCTGTGAAGATGTCCTTGGAGATTCCTTTAACCTCTACTGGTAACTTTGTACCCTTGGCATTGTTCCGTTTAATTAGCCTTCCTTCTGATTTAAGCTAATAATCGAGAGCACTGCGGAGTTTATTCGCACGACGGAGCATATTATAGACGCTGTTCTAGCGTGTATTATTGTCTTGGCAGAGCTCGTAGGTCTTGAGGTCGGCTTTATCAGCCTCGCTATTAGAGTCTTTAATGTATTTCTGTTGTGCTATAGTACATCAATAACCGAATTTGCCGGAAGGGCAGTAAACTCACCTGCGATCCATCTAGCTCGTCGTTGAGGGCTTGAATACGTCTAAACAACCAGGTTGTGAAGTTTGCCGACTGGTCCTTTTTTTCTCTAATGCCTTAAACTGTCTTTGATGTTTTTTGGCATCCGATCCTCCATCTCGAATAAATCTGGATCTACGCCGAAAAGAAGATGGCGAGCAATGAGATTGATAATATGGCTAGAGCAGCGAAGGCGGCGTTGTATAGCATCAAAACCATACGTCTCTGCAAGAGCATCCACTGCCGTATCGTTGTTTGATGCGTTGTTAAGTATAAAGAATCCGATCTTGTTCATAATCTCAAAGTCGTTAATAGCCTTGCTGACCCCATCGGCGATGTTGATACCTGCGTGTGAGCCTAGTTGCTCTGGAGTTGAGAGAAGGATGTATTGAGCCTTAAAGTCCTTGTTGAGAAAGTGAGCAACAATGCCGTTGAGGGATAATAGGTTTCCGGAGGTCCAGAGATCGAATGCAAAGTGGACTTTACTTGAAGCATCTTTCAACTCCTTCTTCACTGTCGCTCTATGAAGCTCAAAACCATGAGCGACCCAGCCCGAAATCGTGGTATGGGAAGGCATTGCAGGTTCCGCACGGAAAGAGAGGTATCTGATGAGCTCACGGAACGCTGCACTATCTACCTGACGAAAGGAGACATTGTTATAGACAATCCAACGGACAAGAAGCCTCTGGAATTGATTCGTATCAAATTCGAGCGCTAAATGGTTCATGATTTCCTGTTCTCGAGGGATAGACGCGTCGAGGCTAGCAGCATCCGCCGTAGAGGGAGTGGGCTTGCCTTTCATTATCCAGAGCCACCGCTTTGAGCTATTATCGATAACCTCTTTGTTGTCTTTATCCCAAGCCAGATAATGGATATCTCGTAAATGTGTATTCACGGCAGAAGTACTATTGTCGGTGTTGTAATGGCCACCTTTCCTAGCTAGATGACATTCTTTGCAAAGCCAGAATCTTTTCTTCGTCTCTTGCTCTTCTGTTGGTGCGCCAAACGCCCAGAACCATCCTCGAATCCTCTTTATTGAACGTGATAAAGGAATTGAATGCCCGGGAAGCAATCTCCATTGCACCCATGACTAATCGTGGTCCGAATCAGTATAATAAGACTTGTTGGCGACAAAAGCCCGGCCATCCTATCTAGAAAAAAGGTTAGTATAAATGTAAGAGAAAATTAGTTCAGGGTCCTACCGAGGACAGTGGTGCAGATCGTTCAGAGCAAATAGAAGGAGCAGGTGGAGCAATTCTCTCTCTATCAAATGACCGTAAAGCGTCAACCGTAAGAAGAAATGGTGATGTCATGTAACACAGTAATAATAGTAGTGATGACTGCTGTAGAAAGCAAAGCAAGAATAATAAGTTAATAAGGCATGTTAGATTAAGAGCTATTTTTTTTTGAAAGGGTGCAACACTTTGCAACGCAGAATTCGTCACCTTGGACTTGTTTGATAAGGAAGCAAATGACTATGACTCCTGTGGCTTATGCACGGGGTATCTGTCGCCCCGTACTCCGAAGTATCATCACGATAATGCGAAGAAATTCGCTCGGAATTAGCCATTTCGCGTAGTTAGCGAATATGGCTTACGCATTGGCACTATAATGCCTCGTTCTCTAATCTCCACAACAATGTGGCGGCAGTAATTTCGATTTGGATTTATTGGATTCATTGGATTCCTCCATCCAATCCAATCCAATCCAAAACGAAGCGGATTGGATGGATAATCCAAATCGCTTCCATCCATTGGCCACACTGCGCCCAATGCTACCACTTTTTAGGCATTTGAAAATTCTAATTCCTGGCGATGAAGACCACCATCGATCCGGCGCGATAAACAAACTAGCTCTCAAATCGACGTATAAAACCCTGCCTCTGCCTCGCTTCTTCCCGGGACTCTACATCCCACACTCGGTAGTGCAGGCACTAAAAGAAGTTCGACCAGTGACCATGGGTCTTAAAAGAGGTCCGCTACAGAATCATATCTCTTGCGGCCTGTGTAAAACAATACGCCTCACGTATACCTGTGCCTTGCTAAATGTCTAAAAATCCACAGCGCCTACGGGCATGTCTCTGGATTTTGTCTAAAAATCCTCCAAAATCTGCATAATATTAATTTATAAAATTAACGTAGTTAGGTACATAATTCTGCCCTTTATTATCTTAATTAGTTAGTGTTACCTCTCTGCCTAGTATAAGGATAATAATATGTGTGTGTCTGGTGTCGTTCCGGAAACACACACGTGCATCCTACTCACAACCGACGGCAACTCAGCGCGTGACCATAGCACTTCTATGGTTCGCTTTGGACATACCACAGAGTCCTACACGTCAAACCAAGCTGCCACTGCTGCGCATCACCATCACCCACCCTCCCAGAGGCCTATATATGCTCCGCCCTTCCACCTTTATTTTTCTCTACAGTTCCCAAAGCTTCACTTGTCGCACTAAAATTCCTATCAACACACTACTATGGGTGTAGCACCAAAACACTACCACATGTGCTGCCATGACACCAATACCGTTCGTCGTAGAGGTCCTTGTGGACGATTCTCGGCCTCTAAAAAAAGATTGGCACATATCATTGGAGTTCGGTCGTTCCTTCTCCAAAACACGATGTTTGAGAGAAATTAGTCTGATGCTTTGAAACAATGAGAGCACACGACAAGTAGGAGAGGAACGTAGGGAGGCGGTGATGATACGCATCATCACTCAACCTCCCGAGCGCCTATATAGAACCGCCTTTTTACCTGTCCTTCTTCTTTACACTTTACGTATCTAAATCTGGGGCACTAAAAAGCATTTGCTGGCACTGCCATCGTACCAAAATTCTGGCAACAAACATTCATGTGGGCGTGTCTTGGTCTCTAAAATGCAATCAGCCACACTGCATGGAGGTCTGCCGTGCTGTTTCCAAAAAACAACATCTGGAGACAATATGGCTCTGTGTCTCGGAGAACGCAAATACGCTCTTAGTCTCGCGGCTGTGATTTGGAATGCGATCCGTTCTGATGGTGCGCATCATCACTACCATAGGTATATATCTCCTCAAAAAGTACAAATATCTCCCAGATTTACCTTCTTCTTTTCACTTCAGCGCTCTGCGCATGTAGGACTAAAATATTGTCTGTCCGCTGCTATGGCACTAACATTGAAGAGGTAGTTCACAATGTGGTGGCTTTCTCGTCTCGAAAGAAGGTCGATCTAGGAAAGTATGGAACTCTACGGGTGCCTCTAAAAAACCACTGCAGTCTGGACGAGTGGCTCCGCCCCCTAAGAATTGAAGAACACTCTGATGAGCTCGCGTTCGGCTTGGAGAAATCGAACAGGACGAACTTTAATGTGGACGTTCCTCGGTCTCTAAAACCTCCTCAAAAATTAATGTATGGAGACGCACTTCTCAAGTTACAGTCTAACTGAAATATGTAACGCATTGATAATGCGTATTATTATGTATCTTCATAAGGAGTATAAAGGCTCACTGTTTTACCTTTTTCTTCTTTACTATTTCTTGTGCTGCTGTTGCAGTTCTAAAATATATATTTAGAGGCCTTATGCCGCTGAAAAGGTAGGACCGAGCGATGCGGTCCTTTAGACACTTAAACTATTCCAGTCTGAGAAAGTGGAGCCCTGCTGTGTGGTTTCAAAGGTCCCTTCTCAGATCTCATGGATCTGTTGAAACTGAAGTTGAGTGTAAGAGTTATCAGCTATGTAGGCGAAGAAGTCGCCTATATAGGCTAGCGTGCTCCTTCCGTGTGCCGGGAAGCACCTGCTTTAACAGTCCTCTCAGACAGAGGAGCATGAATATAGTATACATAAAGCATAAACATACTAGCCTTAGATCTTTAGATCTTCCTTTAACTATTATGGTGGTTAACTTTATCCTTAAAACCTTTTTAGTAGACATGCCTATTAGTAAACCTACTAGCTAGATTATAGTTAGCTAGTCTTTATAATACGGTCTTTTAGATCTATTAAGGGCGGTAATAGTAGCGCCTTAGTATAGATATTAGCAAGATTATCCTTAGAGGTAATATACTTAACTTTATAAATACTATCTAAGTACTTCTTATAAATAAAGTAGTAATATATAGCGATATGCTTTAACTAGGCGCTAACTTTAAGGTCTTAAATAAGTAATAGGGCAGCTTAATTATTAACTAGTAGCTTAAAGTGCTATAATCCTTAGTTAGTAGCTACTTAACTAGTAGTAGCTAACGTGCTAGTTAGTTTGCTAATAGCAAGATAGGACTAGACTAGGTAGGTAGTAGCGTAAGACGTAGCTATATACTTAGCTTTTATCGTAGACTTAGCCACATAGCCTTGCCGTTTAGATGACTAGGTAATGGTAGAGCTATTAACCTTTATTATATAGCTAGAAAACGATTTCGCGTTATTAGGATCCAAGCTAAAAGACGTATTTATATATATAATAACTATATTATCTATGCCCGTTAAGAGTCCTTTTAGCTACGGGGCTATCTTAATAGCGTAGCTATTAACTATATTTTATATATAGTAAAGCACCTAGTATGCAAGTTAGAGGTGCTATTTAGATAGATTAGTATTATAGGAACCTAGCATACTAATTATATATAAAAGGTTAGGTTAGGAGATAATAGCTAAGAAATTAATAGAACTAATAATAGACTAGAATAGCTTCTAGTAATTTTTATTAACTAGCTTATTAGGCGGCGTCTAATATAAGAAGCTATTAGGGTTAAGTAGGGTCTTATAGCTATTATACTTATTTATACTATAGCGCTAAAGTATAGAACGTGCGTAAGTCCGCTAGTAAAGATAGATATAATAGGTGTTACTATTATAGTTACTATAGTTAAACTCGAGACTAAAAAAGATCTTAGGTTAGCTAAGGTCCTTTATGCGGAAGCAAGCGGCAGCGGCTATTATAAAAATAGTAATTACTTTATTTATTTTAGCTATTAGCACGTTGTTAACGTAGATACTAATTATAATATCTTTAAACTTTCTAAAGAAGATATAAGGGTTAAAGGCTACTAGTGTAAATCCTTACTAGTAAAGCTATACTTATAAGATATTATACTATTCGTGGCTAGACTGCTTAAGGCCGTAAAGGGCTTTTAGTAGCTTTAGGATAGAGCTACTAAGGTAGTTAATATTTAGCGGGTAGCGCGTATATATAGACTACTTTAGTAGGCTATTAAGGTACGCGGCGTTAAAGTCTATTTACTGTAGCATCTAGCCTATATATAGTACTAACTATATAATAAGGCGCAGGCTATTGTAGCGTATTGTCAGATAGAATAAGCTGCGGTGAGGTTAGATCTGTACAATCGAGCAGGGACCACTTGGCTTGGCACACTAGCAAAATATCCGAAACCAACTGAACACAGTGGAGAATACAAAAAAAAACAATAAATACTATCAAGTTGTATCAACATCTACTTATTATACCATTTGAAAATTAAGAGTCTCACTGCCCCGACTAATACAATATGGCGTAACTCTTAAACCGCGATTCTACGGTACACCTGAACACCTCCGCAGACCACAGGGGGTGGAGAACACAACTCTAGGCAAGATACGTAGTACATAACATTTAGGATAAAGTTAATCCGAATTTAACTACGCTATTAACCCCGAAACCGCTACTAATAAGGGCTCTAGTTATTACTAACTACGCACTAGCCGCGAATATCAAAGTCCTAATAAGACTAACTAAACTATTAGCTAGAGGCTAGAAGGCTTTTAAAGAAGATCTCAAATACTACAAGATCCTCTTTAAGTAATATAAGAGTAATTAACACGAATATAAAAAGGAGTAATTAAGCCTTTAGCACATCGTTGCGTTTATCTAATTAACTATGTCACCGCACCTACTGCGCACATGTTGCCTGCCAGACAAGCCACTACGATAGTGAATTACTAATCTGCAGAAGACAATTGGCATAAGCGACTAACTCGAACGAGAACAAGCACGTACCAGATACCGTGCGGCACTTAAGCTAATAAGAAGCCCTTAACAATAAGATACTTAGCTAGCTAAGTACGACGAAGCAGCTGCGGAAGCAGAAGCCTTCTAAGTTACTAAGCTATTATAAATTAATGTAATTATAAAAGACTTTATAGATGCCGTAAACAAGATTACTCCTATATAGTCTACGAATTTTTAAGATAATAGTCGATTCGCAGCCGGCATAGATCGAAAAGAGATAATATAACGCTTCTAAGAACACATAATAATAAATTATCCCCTTAGATTAGGGAAACACAAAGTATTTATGTCTAATAATACATTATTTTTCGCTAAAGGTGGTGCACCCACCTAAGGCAATAATAGAGACGCCCATCCTGTCGAAAGCGCGTTATTGAAACAAAACTAGGGTAGACCTCGTAATTAACGTACAGCAGGTAGGAAAACCACCACACTTAAATGGCCTATAGATTTAGAGCCTACTACTATAAGAGGAGCAAAATGCCCTGCATGTGGACAACGCTATAGTATAAGGGACTGCTATTATGTTAATCCAGACAAGGCTCCTAAATAGTGGAAATTAAATGAGACTATTAGCGAGCTTATATAATTTAAGCGTAAGAAAGACGCAACGTTCTAGGGGCTAATTTATAAATAAAGTAGGACCTAATTAAGAACACTAATTACGAAATAATCGCACACTCTAACGCCCGAGATTCTTAAAGATTAACTAGAGGGCTAGAGAATTGCTACTACTAAAGTAGCTTTTAACTTAGTAGTAGGAGGGAGAGATGCTACTAACTATCCACTATAAAAGTCGTTTATCCTTAACTTAGGATCAACTTGCCACATTACTAATAACCCTAATTATATCTATAGTTTCCGACCACCACTGCCCGGAGACTATATATGGGCCAGAAATTCCAAAGTGTGGATTAGAGGATATGGGTCTATTGACCTTACTCTAAAGAATAATACTAAAATAATAAAATTAACCCTATAAGATGTGGCTATTTGCCTAGACCTATTATATAACTTAGTATTATTCCAACTGTTAAGGCACAAAGGGATCTAGTGGGATATATAAACAGACCTAACCACTCTCCGAGGAGCTGAGAACAGAGCTATTAGAATTATAACTAAGATGTTTAGATAGTGGGTGCTGGAATACAATCCGCTACCACCTGCCACATATCACACACACAAGATTACTACAAGAACCAAAAGAGGACCGTAAAAGGCCTTAGCTATGCTGTGGCACAAAAGACTAGGACACCTAGGCCTAGTGGCTATTAAATACCTAGTGTAGCAAACTGAAGGGGTGCGTGTTAAAGGCATTATAACTATGGAATGCAACTCATGCGGGAGAGTAAAGTCTAGACAGCAGATAAGCCGCGCCCCACGAATAAACGAAGATGGACCTGGAGAGAGGCTTAGCATTAACTTCTACACATACGAGATCTAAGGAGTCACTAAAGAGAAGAGTTAATTACTAATTACTAATAAGTTTTTAGGCATGCAATAGGACCTCTACTTTACAAATTACTAAATAGTAAAGTTAATTATTAATACTCTTTTAGTATTTATCTTATTCCTTAAGAACTACTACAACATCTCTGTTAAGACTATTAAAGCAGACAACGAGATTGCTATAGTTAAACTAGAAGTTAAGAAATAGTTAATAACCTAAGGAATAATTGTAGAGCCTTCCGCACTAGATATATAATTACAAAATAGAGGCGTAGAACGCTTAGGGGGTGTAAACAAGGAGAAAGCTCGTGCCATGCGACTTGATGCTAACCTATCCTGGGAGCTATGGCCTGAGATTACAAGAGCTACTATATACCTCTACAATCGAACACTAAACTATGCAAATTACTGGAAAACACTATACGAGATATTCTTCACACGAGTCGCTTTTAGTAATGGGATAGTCACGTTACTACGAAAACTCAATATTATACACTTAAAAGCGTACGGCTGCAAGGCATTTGTAATAACTAATAATACTTACTAAGGTAAATTACGCCTACAACGTCTTGACCCGAAGGCATGGATTGGTTATCTAGTTAGATATTAATTATTAAACATCTACTAAATATGGATACCGTTACTTGGCAAAGTGATAAGTACCCGGGACGTTGTCTTTAACAAAGAGTTAGTATTTAATAAGAAAATTAAGAACCTTATAGACAGTCTTATATATAGCACGCTTTAAGAAATAGCAACGCACGTAAGAACTATTAAGTTGCTAACTCCTACCTAACAACTACAAAAAGACTCCTTTTATAAGGATAAAGCCACTGTAGATTCGTTAGAATAACAAGATAAAGCAGATCCACCAGGCTACTATTAAGGAAGGAAGATTAGGGATAGCTACTTAACTCCTCTAACTACACTACTACCTGTCGCGTTACTTGCATAGTTAATGGCTAGAGACTAAACAAGTCTAACGTAATAAGCGTCCTCTATAACTGTCCCCTAGGCAGTAGCTTTTATGGCGGGAACCCAAGCCAGCCGTGTTAGAAAATACAAAGGAGAAGTTATAAATAAGACTAAGATAATAAAAATGCTCGCTAAAGGCTTAAAGCCCTATTAAAGTTAACTTCCACCTCTACTAACGTGCCGAACTAAGTTTAAGGATCACCTAATAGGCAAGATATTTTAAGAGGCTAAGCAAGTGCACCTCGCAAGCTATTAAAAGATAAAATTATAGTTAGAAATTCTAGTAAAGAAGATTAAACTAATAGGATAGCAGATCCTTAACTACATATAGGTATACACCTATAAACTTAATAAGCACTATTACTTGCTGAAGTGCAAGGCGCGACTAGTTATCTAAGATAATTAGTAACGAAATATTACCTCGCAAGACACTTACGCAGCCACGCTTGCCAGCCAGTTATTCTAAATAATAATGGCAATAGCAGCTTACTATGATATAGAGCTCACGCAGTACGACGTTACTAACGCTTTTATCCACGCAATAATAGATCGAGAGGTGTACATGAGAATACCTTAGGGTTATTAGAAGCCTGGAACAATATTGTAAGTAAATAAAGCATTATATAGCCTTCGCATTTCACTACTCCTTTGGTAAAGAGAATTTACGACAACGCTTAAAGCGCTAGGCTTCTAGATAGTGCCTTACGAGCCGTGCTGCCTAATTAAAGATAGAGTTATTATATTCTTTTACGTTGACGACATTATACTCGCGTACCATAAGGACAAAGAACAAGAAGCTTAATAAGTAATTAAACGCTTATAAGATAAGTACACTCTTACTAGAGGAAATAACCTTTAATAGTTTCTTAGCATAGAGGTTGTACGGGACCGAACAAGCTGTAAGATTTAACTATTATAGGCCTCTTATTTAGATAAGATTAGCCAACTAGTAGACAAGACAAATATTCGACATGACACTCTAATGGCTGCGATTAAATTACTACTAAGGAAAGGGTTGGTAACACTAACTAAGATTAATAAATTTTAACGCAAGATTGGATTGCTGCTCTTTGCTATAGTTACTACTAGGCTAGATATTGCCTTTGCAACATCACGATTAGCTTAATTTCTGTTAAACCTAGGGACTGAGTACTAAGACGCAGCAGACCGAGTTTTCCTATACTTTTAAAGCATAAAGCAGCGAGCCCTATAGCTTAGAGGTGACACTAGACTTTAGATTGCAAGCGATGCATTATTTGCTAACAATATAATAGACTGTAAGAGCTCCTAAGGTTACGCTATTAAGCTCTTTGGTGGTCTTATCGCCTGGAAAGCAAATAAATAAGACACTGTAATAACATTAACTACTAAGGCCGAGCTACTAGCTCTCTCTTAGGTAGCTAAGGAAGCACTCTTTGTCTTAAGACTACTTTAAGAACTTAAGATTAAACTAGACGCGCGCATAGTTACTATTTAGTGCGATAATAAATAAACTATACGCCTAGTAACTGAGGAGGTTTCCCGCCTCTAAACCAAACTTTGGCATGTGGACGTCCACAACCACTAGATCCGATAAGAAGTATCTATAGGCAGGATTAAGGTGGAGCATGTGCAGTTAGCGGATATAATTACTAATAGCCTTATAAAGGTGCTCTCTAAGAGCAAGTGGGAGGGTTTTCTCTAATAACTTAGATTAGTTAATGTAGAGACTAAGGAGGTAACAAATACTATGCCTCTTAAGGAGATTTAAGAGCAACTTAAAGACCTTATAATTGTATAAGTGCCAGCTTAAAGAGTTTCTAAGCTAAAGGGGTGTGTTAGATAGAATAAGCTGCGGTGAGGTCAGATCTGTACAATCGAGCAGGGACCACTTGGCTTGGCACACTAGCAAAATATCCGAAACCAACTGAACACAGTGGAGAATACAAAAAAAAACAATAAATACTATCAAGTTGCATTAACATCTACTTATCATACCATCTAACACGTATAACTAGTAAGTATATATCTTAATAATTAATACTAGGACGCTAAGAGAAGTCTTAGGCGATAAGTTACGCCTTATACTTTATTATCTTGCTATATTTATCCTTCTTAATATTAAATACTTAATAAATACTAACTAATATAGCTCCTAGCGGCAGCTCTAATATATTTATAATTATATACGTGCTATTAATCTTGTAAGCTTAGACTTTATATTTAATAGGTAGATACTATAGTAGAGTATTAGCATTAATTATAGCTTTTTTATAGGTATAAGGGATATTATCGCTAGTGGTAAAAGTAGTATAGGCTATTATATATTTTATTAATAAGTTATTTAGTAGGGCAAGTAGGATTAGTACTAAAAGATTAGTAACTAGTACGCTATTATTTTAAGCTTCTTAAGTCTTAAGTAAAGGCTTAATAATTTACTTAGAGTAAGTAGTTATAGTAATAGCGTTAGACGCGGATATATTATCGCGTGTCTAAGAGAACGTAAGGCCTCTACCGCGCGAGTGTGTAGTAGTAGGTTATTAATATCCTTAATAAGAGGGGTCCTGTATATTTTGTAAGGTAGGCCCGCCGTGCGAAGAGCCGGTAGTAGGTAGAGCTAGTGCCATATTAGACGCTATCTGTTAGCGGGGTGTCGTAAACGGAGTCTAGTCCTCTACGCCCGCTAAGTTATGTATAAGTTAGCAATTGTCGTGTTTACTAGTTAGGACAGGCATTAGCGTAGGATTGTTTACTATCTACGTGAAGTATAATAGTGCCTTTTATTTAGTAAAGGTTTAATACTAAACGTTATTTAATTTAATTATAATATACTAGTTAGGTACGTAGACGCGGGTAGTTTTCGTGTTTTAGCTATAATTAATAAAGATATATACTTCTACGTAATTAAGAAGTTTAGTGCTAGATTTTTAGACCTCTTTAGGTATATAAACGTAAGCTTTAATACTAAAAGGTTATAGGTGCTTAACTAAGGGCTTCTAACTAGTTAACTATTTATAAGAGATGCGGTTTAGCTTGTCTAAGGAGTAAGGCGTTATATTAATTAAGAAGTAAGTAGTAGAAATAGCTTTAGCCTATAAAAATAGTATAGAATCTATATTTAATATTAAGTAGGCTATTTATGTAACTATCTAATTAAAGTATTTAGCTACACTATTAAGCTTATGTGTATATAGTAGAATAGTATAGTATTTAATACTATTCTCTTAAAAGTACTTATAAAGAGTAGACAACATGTATTTACCGCTATTATTTAACTTAAGGTAATAGACTATAGTACTATATTAGTTACGAGCGTATTAGATAAAGTTTATAACTACCTATATAGCGTTAGCCTTCTTTTTAAGGAAACGGACCTAGGTATAGTAGGTATAATTATTTATAAAGGAGATATAGTAGCGCGCGCTGCTAAGGCTCTTTTAAAAGAACTTACCTAAGAGGTTAGTATAAATAACTTTTAAGGGCTTTATAGGTTGTGCACGAGCTGCTACATTATAGACTAGTTAGTAGTACTTTAATTTTAAGATAATACATACCTTACACTAAAAACCTTTTAGTATAGTAGGTATAATATTGCTATTACGGTATAGGCGGGCTAAATTACGTATTAGATAGTATCTAATAGCATAGTAAAACTTATTATAAGACGCGAAATAAGCTACTAGTTTAGTAGTAAATAGCATATTAACGTTTATCTTATTAAGGTCCTTAGTAAGAATAGTCTACTAAAATACGCTTTCTAACGGAACTACTAGTGGTAATTTAAGCGCGATTAGCCCCGCTATAGGTATAATAGGTAGCGGGTTAGTTTAGATCTATATTATACTATTAATATAACAGGCCTATAGGACCTGCTTACCTTTGCGGGTTAAGTATAGATTATTCTTAATAGCGCTTATTTTATAGTAGTTATAGACATACGCCTATAAAAATAGGTAGGTCTAGCGAAGTTTACTAAAGTAGAGCGCGTTAGTTAGTTCTATAATTTTTATAAAGCTATTAGGTAGTTAACAACGTAGATAAATTATTCTAACGCTATAAATAGGTAGCTTAAGTTTATTAGTAATTATAATTATTCCACGCCTTAGCAAGAGCGTTAAGAAATTATTAATATAGCTAAATATATATTTTAAAGCACTAGTATTAAATAGCTAAAAAATAAAAACGTTAGAGGGTTAGTAAATATAAATAGTATAAGTACTTACGTTATTATTAGCGTAGGCGCGCTTACTATCTATATTTACTACTATTCTTAATAGCTTTAGCAAGGGGGGAGGTGTAGTTAAGTTAATAACTAAGTATGTAGTAAAAGCGTATATTTTATTATTACTATTTTTGTTGGATTAACAACCTCAAGGCCTCTGTCGTGTTGCAAAACACTATATGTGTGGAGCGAGCCCTATATGGGACTAGCTTCCATACCCCGCGATGTACTTCAATCCTCAGTAGATAGAACGAGAGACAACAAGCATTAATCAACCTAATGTAACTCGTTATTAAGTATTTCCTTTTAGCACTAGTGTAACAAGTCCTCCCGACACTAATTAGTGATCGCGAGAAGCTATCACAGATAGTAAGGAAGAAGAGACAGGCTGTTAACAACCTAACGTAAGAAATCTCGGGTTGATGCAGACTGTGCTAAGAATAGAGCGAGGCAGAGATAACATAAAGCACTCTTAACCAACCTCTAAAGCTACTAGTTTAGGCCAATCCGCGGACACAGAGCGCGTTAGCAACGCATTATAATTCACCGTACAAATGTCTCCAGACGACCTAGTTACGTACACTAACACACGTTAGAAACGACTAACCGACGAGACAACCACATTAACAACGAGTTAACACTACTAGTATAATAGTAGATAACTAGAGCAGCGACAGCGCAGCAGATAATACTAATGCTTAAGCTTAAGCTTAACTGCGCGATAATTAGTTAGAGCATAGCTTAAGTAAACGCTAGGAAGCTGCTTCGCGCTGGGCTAAATACACTATAAAGTACCTTATGGGAGACTGCCTATATCTAGTGGCGCTAGAATCTGTCAACACATCTCTCTAGGACGTACTTATACTAACAGACGCAGACAAGATGCACGCAATAACCTAGGTTACTAAAATTATCCGCGATTACAACGCATTAATAGCCTGGGACGACGATCTATGTATAGACTACTATTGCGATTTTAAAGGATAGACAAAGGAGCTATTCTATAAGGTTAACCGTGATACACTAAAATCTCTAAAGATGGTCCTACGGCATAGAGGAGTCTACACAGGTAATAACCGCGCGAGGCTTGCTAATTCCCTCTATAATCTATCTACTCTAGAGAATACTCCCGAATGGGACCCTGTGGAATTTAAAGCTATAATATTCGACCAACGATTAAGGGCATACAAGCGATAGTAGAACGCAAAACAGACACCTCTAATAGCTAAGTAGTAATAACTGCAGCAGGACAGTCCACTAGCTAGTACACATGCACTGTAGTTATAGCAGCCAGAGCACTTGTAGCAAGACGGGTAGCAGCGAGAGCAATTGCAGCGAGGCGAATAGTATAGAGTAGGACACGACGCTTAAAACTAATCTAAAACACGAGAGCTACAACCAATGCACTAGATAGATAAAATCTAACTACTAAGATAGAGTAATAACAGTTAACAACCGCACTTTATGAGTGGTGCGCTTAGAGAACCTTAGTCTCGGCAATAGTAGGAATAAGATGCGTAATCACAGCAATAGCGACTATAAACACAGGCACGGCCGCCAGCAATTGCATATCGTAAAATCACGCCGTTTCCACAACAACCTGGGAACGGTGTACCAGGCAGACCACCAGAGCTACTCTATAACCCGTATAAGACGCTGCCGCCGCGCTGGTCCCGGAATAACCAACTTAACGCCAACACAATCACGCAGTTCTCTAAGCTTTAGGATAATAATAAGAAATACACAGGAGATGTGTACGATCTGCTTAATAATAAAATTAAGATCTTCTTTAGCATCTGTTGGCAGGTGGACATCTACGAAGAGCAGTTCTACGCTGTGTTTCCCCGTATTCTTACTAGGCGAGCAGAGATGTTCTATATACAAGTTGTGGATAGAGGTGACAGCTTTTCTAATGCGTACACAGTGATTAAGAACCACTTTAATCACGACGTCCACTATTAATACTACTACATAGACTAGACAACTACAACCTTCGCCCGTACGCGCATGGAGAACCCTAACAAGAGCTTATATAAGGTGCTGCAGATATTACTTAATAAGCTACAATTGTGCTAACGCGCGCTTAGTAAGAACTTTAAAGGCGAGGATACCCTATATATAACTGTTATTAACGCGTGCCGTAGAGTTCTAGAACTTAAAATGGCACTCTTTAAGCCAGCCATAATCTACAAAGGACTCTTTGCAGACCTATAGTCTGTAGTTAAGACGCACCTTACACGTTAGTAAACAAGGCAAATGCTTATAGGGAGTGAGATAATTACTATAGACTAGTACTACCTTGACCGCCGCTACAATAATAGGAATAGAAGAACTCGAAGAGGATTTAGAGGCGAAGGCGGATTCGCAGGCAGATTCTAAGGAAGCTAAGGCAATAAAGGTAATTAGCGCTTTAATAGCAATAATAGTAGACGTAAATTCACAACGCCACGCTAGAAGAAGAAGTGCTTTGTCTGCCAGAAAGAGGGCTACTAGTTAACTAACCATACTAATGAGGAACGCAAAGCTGCCCGCACACAGTTCTTCTCCGCATGTTACTTTATAGGCACACTACTGCCTGCAGACTTCTCTGTGCACCTTGCAGAGTATAAAGGTAGTAAGAACTACAAGGACAATAATAATAACAGCGATTAGTAGTATAATATTAACGATTAGCAATTCACAACTGCGTACGCGGAATATTAATTTTTTAAGGAGTAATAACTTGTAGATTAAGCGTTTATACACCATATCTCTAGTGAAGACATATATAGCAGAGACGTACTGTCATCACCGGCGTCGCAATTCCTTATTGAGGACCGATACACGCGATCTGTGTACCAAGGAATCCTCCCTAATACAGGCGCCGCCAATGTATCTACAGTCGGCAAGGAACAGTACCTCGCACTCATACAGGAAGACCCAACGGTCACGATAGACACATCTACGGCAGGAAAAACGTCTATCAAATTCGGCAAAGGCAGTGTTACGGTGTCTATCAGCACCGCACAGATTCCGACAGAGATTAGAAAAATCAACTTTGAGGTGCTAGATGCGCCCACACCGTTCTTGCTATGCCTTGCGGACATGGACAGGCTAAAGGTCTACTTTAACAACACTACAGATAAGCTCGTCCAGGGCAATGTACGCATCCCCGTGATCCGCAAATAGAGATATCTATAGTTCTATCTTAACAAGAGAGAGCGTGCAACTGCATTTCTCACAAAGACAGAGTTAAGACGGCTCTATCGCCGTTTTGGACACCTAGCTATTATAAGACTAGCTAGGCTCTTGAAAGATGCTGGTCACAATAACTTTAAAAAAAGAACTCTTAAGCAAATTACAAAGTTTTACTATTATTATTAGCTTAATAGCTTTGCGCCGCGCCGCTTTAAGTTTACCCTTAAAGACGACTATTACTTTAACTACGAAATCCTTGTAGATGTGATATACTTAAGAAGCAAGCCTATATTACATATAGTAGATTTAGCAACTTCGTTTTAAGGCGCAAAGTTTCTTAACGCTATTTTAGCTAAGGAGATATAGCAGGCACTGCGAATGTTATAGATTAATACCTACTAAGGACCACCAGACATTCTTACACATAACGCAGGCATAAACTTCGTAAGTGCAGAATTTCGCGCAGAAGTAAAGATTATAGGAGTCATATGCAAACAAGTACCTACAGAGGCACATTAGTCCGTCGGCAAGATAGAGAGGTATCACGCGCCCCTGCACCGCGCATGGGATATACTCTACGCTAAGCTTGCTAGCACTATATCTAATAAAGTAATTCTTTAGATAGCCGTAAAAGCTATTAATAACACAGCAGGCCCTAATAGTCTAGTCTTAACTTTACTTGTCTTTGGCGCATACCCACGTATGACTATAGAGTCACCGCCGTTACCGTTAATAGTCAAGCGCAGCGAGGCTATTTAAAAAGCGATAAAAGAACTACGCAAGCTTACTACTAAACGCTAAGTTACGGATACGTTAAACACCCGTAACAAACCTAATACCGTAGATATGCTTGCGCTCCCGCTACAAAGCGAGGTTTTAGTATAGAGAGAAAAGGATGGATAGAATAGCCCGTACAAAATCGCTGCTATAGACGGCCATAACGTCACTATCGACATAGTTAATGGCCCGACAACATTTTGGTCGACAGTTATTAAGCCATACTATAGACTAAACTACCTCTAGAGTAACCCTAATGCGCCGCAGCAGCAGCACGCGTTACCTATAAATATAATAGTGCTATTAGCAACGCAACCACGCAAAAGAGGCCGCCTACTAGGATTAAGGAATAAGAGGAAGGCAAACGTTTACATTACTAAGAAGAAAAAAGCCGACCTTAAGCTCGCTATAAAGCTACGTAACAATAGAGTTATTATAACACCTAGCGCACCCTTTAAGGTATCTAATAATTAAGAGATTAGTGACCTAGTAGGCCGTAGAGTGTTTAAATTTAAATAATATAATTAGGAAGTGCATAGTAGAATCTATATATTTAAGTCGCGTCTAGTGCGAGAAGTTAAAGGAAAGACAACTAAGCCCTATAAAAAATCCCGTCTTGTTATCTAAGGATACTAGGACTATAGTAAGGAGGCTATCTTAACGTAATCTCTAACTATTTAACGCTATAGCTAGCGTGTGATTATAGCCTTAGCACCTATACTCGTATAATATAGGATAAATCTTAAGCTCTACGATATAACGCAGGCATATCTATAGGCGTAAATAAATCTTAAGAGAATAATACTAGCACACCTCCCCACTAAGCTAGCACCTAGATATCCAGAGGGCACGCTACTCCATGTAATCAAGCCGCTATATAGAATCGCGGAAGCAGGAGTCTATTAGTGGACAACGTACCACAGATATTACTATAAGGAACTAGACATATCTACGTTAACATACGACCTATGCTTGTTAGTAACAAATAGCAACGCAGATAACTTTAGCATAATTAGTATACAAACTAATAATACCCTTATGCTTAGAACAGCCACATTCTTAGCGCATAAAGAGAAAATGCTCGAGAAGGCATAGTTTAAATTAAAGCCAAAGACTATGCTAACACCAAACGCGCAACTAGATTTTAATAGCTACATATTTATAATAGACGCCAGCAACATAGACAACTATAAAGCAACTCTAAACCTTAAGCAAAAGGGACAAGGAGGAAAGATTAAGCTTATAGACATTAATGCTCCTAATCGCGCGTAATAGTACACTAAATAGCGCGCCTGCAGGGCGTACATCGCATTAACATGTTAACTAGAAGCGTCTTTTAACTTATCTATAGTAGCTTAAGCGCAGTAACCTTCTAATAAGGATATTAAGGCGCTTAATAAGCGCCTTAAATGGCAGATAGAGAATCTTAACCGTGGACTACGCTACATACCTGTTAACCTTATTAACGCTAAGCTAATGGTATTCGTGGACGGCTCCTTTGCTAATAACAAGGACTTTAGCTTACAGCTAGGCTTTATACTCATGCTTATTAATAAGTCCACAGATGTTAATAATGCCTTTACAATCTGCGGCAATATAATACACTATAGCTCAATAAAGTGCAAACGTGTTACACGAAGCGTACTAGCCTCTAAGATCTACGGCATAGTTAACGGGTTTAACATAGGCATTACTATTACTACTACTTTATAAATAATTATAAAGCGCCTTAGTCTGCCCGCAGTTCCCTTAGTTGTTTATACAGACTCGTACTCCCTATACAAGTGCCTTGTAAAGCTTAGGACAACTAAGGAAAAGCGCCTTATAATTAACATCATGGCACTACGCCAGTTATACGAACGCCGCGAGATTACAGAGATCTAATAGATTAACGGCGAAGACAACCCTGCGGACGCTTTTACGAAAGCATCACCAAACCACGCCCTAGAATAATTTGTTAATAGCAATAAGGTAACAGTCCGAATTAAGGGCTAGGTGCAGAGACCTACAATCTCTGCCTAGCGCATTTAAGTTTAGATATTTAGTCCTTTATGTGGACAATTAATATCGAGAAAAGAAAAGACTTCTAGTGTTAGATTAACAACCTTAAGGCCTCTGTCGTGTTGCAAAACACTATATGTGTGGAGCGAGCCCTATATGGGACTAGCTTCCATACCCCGCGATGTACTTCAATCCTCAGTAGATAGAACGAGAGACAACAAGCATCAATCAACCCAATATAACTCGTTATTAAGTATTTCCTTTCAGCACTAGTGCAACAAGTCCTCCCGACAATTTTTTAAGTTACTAGTAGATTTATGTTACGACCACGAACCCCACAAGGATAAAGAAGCCAGATAATTACGCCAAGAGAGTAATTATTAATAAAGTAGCAGAGTTAACGGGACCTAACGGGGCGCGGGGTAGCTTAGTTAGCAGTCACGTAACGAAGTCCCGCATAAAGGGAAGTCCTATAGGACTATTGTAGTCCCTGGGACTACAGGGCCTTGGCGGGACTACGAAGAAGGAATAGGCTAGTATATAGTATGGCAACTTTCCTATTATTGTTTCCTTCCTCGTAGTTAACTTATATATCTTCTGTGCGAGTACGTTCTCCTATACAGACTAATAGTTATCTTATTTATTATAAGATTAGATTGTCTAGCCGCGCTAAGTGTCGCATCAACTTATACTACTAAATAATCTATAAAGCACCACGATACCTTACCACCCTAACCTAGATTAGAACAAGGTATAAGAGCCTTATAACACTTTAACTACCTTACAGTATAATAGCAGGACCTAGTTCGACCACCGTAGCTCCGGCACCTAAGGAAAAGACCCTAGGAGAGATAGTTATCGAATAAGTGGCTTAGATAGCCTAGTTACAGGAAATTATCAACCAGATAAGCGAAAAGATGAGCTAATGAGAAAATGCAAAACATTAACTAAAGGTCCTAAAGCCCGAACCCTATTTAGGAAAGGATTACCCAGGAACGTTCCTAACCCAAATAGAACTATTTATCTGTTATAACCTAGGAAAGTTTAATATAGAATAAGATAAGATTCTAGTTACCTGTATAAACATGCAAGACAAGGCAGCCACGTAGGCTAGACTAATAATTAATAATTTCCTCGAGAATGGCAAATTAGAGGATTATAGTTTAGACGCTACTAAAGACGCCTTTAAGGACTAGGAGTCTTTTCGCAAGGCCGTAAAAGGAATATTTAGCACTATTAATAAAGGACATTAAGCCAAAATACGCCTCCAGCGCCTACGTCAGGAGAAATCGGCGGTACTCTATACACTAGAGTTTAAACAGATCATGGCAGAACTCGAAGGATAGGGAGAAACCCCACTTATAATTACCTACTATAACAGACTAAAAGAATCGGTCAAAGACGAATTGGTCCACCAAGGAAAAGCAGACGACCTAAAAGAACTTATTAATAATATAATTAAAGTAGATAATCGCCTGTACGAACGCAAGCTAGAAAAACAGTATAGTACTAGGCTACTTACTAGAAAAGAGAATTAATCCAGGCCCGCAGGAAGAGACCAGGACGGAGATGTTATTATAACTAATAAAGCCTAATAGTATAAAAAGAAGAACGGTAAGGGAAAACAGCCGTATAGACTAAAGAAGAGTTACTAGGGCAAAAATGGCATTTCGTAGGAAGAGCAAGAATAGAGGTTTAAAAATAAAGCCTGCCTCTAATGTGGCAAGCCAGGCCACTTCGCTAAAGACTACAACGATTAGGAGACTAAGATTAATATAACTAACCTCCTACGAGTGGCTATAGCCACCCTTACGCTAGTAGAAGCTAACGGAGTGAATCTTACGCAAGAGATCCTGGAGCTAATAAAAGAAGAAGAGGAATAAAAGACCCTTCCTAAGTACTAGATCTTCTAAAGACTGGCTAATAACACCTACTAGATGTGCAGCAGTGCGCTACATTAATCGTCTTAGTGTAAGGCAAAAGTAATCGTCCAAGGGGCACACGCATGGGACGCCTACTGGCTAGTAAAGAAACTACAGGGGCGCCTAAAACAATACCTACGCCAGATCACGATACAGGAACGACATAAATACGCTAAATAGTGGCAATGCACGCGTAAAGGATACCGACAACACTCTAAGGCTAGAGTTAGGGCCTCTTATTTTCTAAGAGGTTCAAAACACTATAGGCTAAAACAAAGCCAGTGCAGCGTGCCTAACAATTACTATAAGCACTTTTTAGCCTATTAGGCTAAGCACTATAAATAGAATGGTTAGCATTAATATTTTAATATTACCTGTAAGCTACATAAGTAGTAAAAGTTTGAAACAGGCTAGTTTCCTTAGGGCTTAGACCCCCGCGACACTAGCATAATAATAAGGAATACGTAGCTAGGAAGAGACGCGGACTACTTATTAATTAGGTAAGAATAATATAACCTATAGTGCTTCGTATACCTAAGCCTGCAGGAAGAAGTAGCCTCCTTAGATAGCTATCTAGGGCATAATACATTAGCCTAGAATAAATGCCTTACTCTAAATTGCCCGCAACATAGGAATCAAGGAGTATACAAATCTAATAGGATTAGAGAGACTTACGCCCTGTATTAATAGCGATATAAGTAGCACCGAATTAAGGAAGTCTCCAAGCTATCTAAGGTCTAGGACTAGATTAAGGAAGCTAACGCCAGTTAGCCTAAAACCTTAGACAAAGGGTCTAATAATTCAAAAAACTAGATTGTTACCAGGCAACAAGCCATACTAGTAATAGTGCAATTATTATAGCTTATTAAGTAGACACTCGCCAAGTTAAGAAGCGCTTAATTAAAGATATTATAGTGCATAGACATCGTGTTATAGCACTAATTAACCTAGGGACAGACGCGTGTCTAATCGCCCCGCGAGTAGTTAAGAAGTATAATATGCTATATTATAATAAGAAAACACTGCTACAAATAGGACTCGTAGACAGGACCTAATTATAAGGATACGGGAACGGTTGGCTACGCCTTAAGACAGCGCTGGTATAAGTTAATATAGAAGGCCTAGAGAGCCAACACGTCTTTACTATTACGGTGATAGGAGACATCGAAGCCATTATTAAATACGAATGGCTAGAACAATATAATTTACAAATAGACTGGATTAAACGAACGATCCTTCCCCGGGACCTACTAGTAAAGGCTTAGGCGAGCCCTGGTAGGAGGGAAACTCCCTAACCTCAGGCGAGAAAAAGGAGTCAACTATCTAGGATATAAGAAATATTAGTATGCAAGATAGACAGAATCTTAAAGTAATACCTAGGGCAGGTGCACTGCATATAGGTCCGGGAGACTAAGATAGTCCTAGACAACCCCGGTCTACTAGAAGAATACAAGGAATTCGCAGACCTATTTAAGGAACACAACAAGACTATCCTACCTAAACACAAAGAGTGGGATCACGAGATACCACTAGTAAAGGGAGCCAAGCTATAGCTAGAACGCCTAAGGCCCCTCACCTATAAATAAGAAAAAGAGTTAAAAGAGCTAATATAGAAGAATCTACGCTTAGGAAAATAGTAGCCTAGTTAGAGTCCTGTGGCCTTCCCTATACTCTTTGTTCGCAAAAAAGACGGCAGGCTACGACTCTGTATAGATTATAAATAGCTAAACGCCGTGACAATTAAGAATCGCTACCTGTTACCACTAATAACAGAGCTTATGGATAGACTCCGAGGAGCTAAATACTTCACGAAATTTGACGTCTAGAATGGATTCCACAGGATTCGAATTGCGAAAGGGCACGAGTGGAAAACGGCGTTCTGCACACGATATAGCCTTTTTAAGTATATAGTTATGCCTATGGGGCTAACTAACGCACTAGCAACCTTCTAGGAGTTAATAAATTAAGTACTATATAAATACTTAGACGTATTCTGCACGGCGTACCTCGACGATATCTTAATATACTTACACGGAACCTTGGAAGAGCATAAAAGACATGTACGCAAAGTACTATAGAAGTTATAAGAGTATTAATTACTCTTACACCCTAAGAAGTGCGAGTTCCATGTTACTAAGACGGAATATTTGGGATTTATAATATCCCGAGAAGGTGTTAAGATGGACCCGAAGAAGATCGCGATAATAGAAGAATAGCCACTATTATAATTAGTAAAAGATATCTAGTCTTTCTTAGGCTTTACTAACTTCTATCGCAAATTTATTAAGAACTACTTAAAGACGACCGCTCTGTTGACGGAACTTATAAAGATAGGGAAATAGCGACCTCTGTAAAAGGCAGAAATAGCGGCTTTTAAGCAGCTTAAACGCCTATTCCTAATAGCACCCCTACTATAGATATACGACCTAGAGTGGCGACATCGCATCTACACGGATGCATTGGACTATGCGCTGGGGGCCGTATTATTGCAAGAGTGCGACGATAGTAAATAGAGACCCGTCTTCTATTACGCACGCAAGCTCTTAGGAGCAGAACTAAATTATAAGATTTATAATAAGAAGTTACTTGTAATCGTCGACTATTTTAAGTAATAGAAAGCGTAGCTTAAAGGAGCAAAGCACTAGATAGAGGTCTTTTTAAATTACCTTAACTTTACGCGCTTTACAACCACAAAGAAGCTTAATTAACAACAGGCTAGATAGTTAGAATAAATAGCGGAATTCGACTTCCGTATTACCTATTTACTTGGCAACTTAAACGCCGTAGTAGACGCACTTAGCAGGCGTTTAGATCTTATAGAAGAAGATAATAGAAGTAACTATATTATAATCCTAACCTACGCGAAGGACGGAACCCTTTACTATAATAAGATATAACTTACGCTAGCACTAGAAGCACGGCGCGCAGATCTTACCTATTATAGGCTAGTTATAGAAGAGATATAGAATTATAATAGGCTTAAGGATAAGAATCGCTAAGCGTATAATTTTTACTAAGCCATAAAATTAATAGCACGGGACTATTAAAACTATATTTAAATTAGCGAGTAGATAGCTTCGCTGCTAATTAAAAAACTATACAAAGACAAGGATTAGGGACACTTAGGGATTACTAAAACGACGCGTCAAATCGCGAACGAATATGCTATTCCTAGGCTACGCCAGGCGGTATAAAAGGTTTTAAGCAACTATTTGGCCTGTCACAAGAATAAGCCTAAGAGACATAAGCCCTATAGCCTCTTATAACCACTATAGCCGCCCCTAAGACCATAATTAAGCGTAACTATGGACTTTATCGTAAAGCTACTAGCATTACTAGCACTAGGGAACAAGGATCCCTACGACTTAATCTTAGTTATAATCTATTAACTTACTAAGGAGTCGAGGTTTGTGCTAATTAGGGAAGCTATATTAGCAGAAGAACTAGCCTATATAGTAGAACGAGAACTAATATTACAGGTTAGACGACCTAACGAGTTTATCACAGACAGGGCCAAGATATTTATATCGTTATACTAGACTACGTTTATAGCTAAATTAGGGATTAAGCACAAGCTCATGACGAGCTTCTATCCTAAAATAGATAGCTAAACTAAGCGAATAAACTAAACGTTAGAACAGTATCTCTAGATGTATATAAATAAGCTTTAAGATAACTAGGTTAAGCTATTACTAATGGCCTAGCTGGCATACAATAGCGCAAGATCGGCGACTACGGGGTACTCGCCATATTACGCCAACCATGGATGTGAGCCAACAACTTACCGGGATTTATTGGACATCCAGAGCATTGCGAAGAACGCAGCCAATAAGACCGAACTTATACAGGACCTATATAAAACACTATATAAGAATATTGCGCGACGTAATAAATAAATAGCGCGACAAGCGAATAAGAAAAGGATTATAAGACTAACTTTTAAGGAGGGGGATAGAGTCCTCCTCTTATAAAAAAATCTTAAGATAATAAGGCTAAGCAAAAAACTAGATAATCTTTAAAAGGGACTATTTAAAATCTAAGAGGTTAAGGGACTGGTTAATTTTAAACTATAGCTACTTATAGATACACGGATCCACCCGGTCTTCTATAAGTTATTATTAGAACCAGCACTACTAGACGCCGAACTAGAAACCTAGCTTAAACTCGAAGATAAGGAGTACGAGGTTAAAGCTATTAGGGACCTATAAAAAATTGGGCGTTAGTACAAGTATCTGGTAAAGTAGGAAGGATGGCTAGAGAACCATAATATGTGAGAACTAGTATAAAACCTCACGAACTATAAGACAGCGCTAAAGAGGTTCTACGAGGAATATCTAGAGGCGCCGCGACTAGATTAGCAAGGAACTTAGAAAAGTTAAAGGATATAAAAGGATTAAAAGGAATAAATAAGTTAGCCTATAACTAGCCTAAGTTAGCCCGTAGAGGTGTATATAGTAATAGTTTATAAAAGCTAGTACCTTTCGAATTCTCCTTTTATTGCTTTAACGCCTTAATCGCATTAGTAACGCGTAAGTTATGCTAGGCATAGTTATACTCCTTCTCTTTTATCTTTGCTAACTCTTACTTAAGACGCGTAGTCTTAAAAGTAGCCTAAGCTTAACGCTCTTTTGCTTAAAGAAGGGCAAGACGCTTTTCGCGCTTCTCTTTCTAAACACGCTCCTAATCCTTCTTAAGAATCTATAGACTATATTTAGCATAGGCAGCGAGATAGCCTGCACACTACCTAGAGGCAGCGTTAATAAAATATTATAACTTCTTCTTTTAATAACGCTTATAACTAGACGCTATTTTTAGGCTCTAAGCTTCTACCTTTTACGCACGAGCACGACGGGTCGCCAAGGACAAATAAGGGGTTCTTAGCATGGTTAGTAAGGTAAGGGGAATTAAGGAGAGGCTGTGGCCTGCCTTAGGACGCGAGAGGACGCACCTTTATAGTAATTAGCACTAACGCGCTAATAGTATAGCACAGCGAAATAAGATATTAGGATAATAACCTTAAAGAGGGGGATAGTGTTACGACCACGAACCCTATAAGGATAAAAAAGCTAGATAATTACGCTAAGAGAGTAATTATTAATAAAGTAGTAAAGTTAACAGGACCTAACGGGGCGCGGGGTAGCTTAGTTAGTAGTTACGTAACGAAGTCCCGCATAAAGGGAAGTCCCATAGGACTACCGTAGTCCCTGGGACTACAGGGCCTTGGCGGGACTACAAAGAAGGAATAGGCTAGTATATAGTATAGCGACTTTCCTATTATTGTTTCCTTCCTTATAGTTAACTTATATATTTTCTGTGCGAGTACGTTCTTCTATATAGACTAATAGTTATTTTATTTATTATAAGATTAGATTATCTAGCCACGCTAAGTGTCGCATCAACTTATACTACTAAATAATCCGTGAAGCACCACGATACCTTACCGCCCTAACCCGGATTGGAATAAGGTGTGAGAGCCTTATAACAATTTAATAGCCTTAGCTAAATTACCTTTCTGTCGTTTGCTATTGCGGCCACCACTAGTAGGGCCGCTAGATGTCTTGCCTTTTGGCGGGGTAATCTTCTTTTGCTATTGCTCCTTATACTTACGGAGCCTCTTGCAGTTGGTATACATATAGCTAATAAATATAAGCTCGTGTTTCTAGCACTAGGTGCACTTATTAGTTATAATAGTAGTTACTTTACTAGCCTTACTACTATAAATACTTTAGGCGGCGGTCTAACGCGCAGCGTATGCTATTAATAAGTTAATAGTATCTAAACTATATTTCTTATTAATATTTAGTATTTTAGATTTAATATCCTAGAACGTAGTAAGTTAGCGGGTAGATAGGTTATTAATTATATTATTTATTATGTCTAGCAGGGTAGCTAAAAAGAATAAGCCCTTAATATTATTATTATTAAACATAGCTTGCATAGAGATAGCTATAGACTATATAAATAAGATATAACGCTTCTAGATCCGTGTCTAGTAGTTATAAAACTTATTAAGGTAGAGGTAAAGGTTGTCGCTATCTTTATACTATAGGTTAGTTAACGTGTAAAATAGTAGGATAAATAATTAGCTAGTATTATAATTAAACTAGCTAGTAAGATAGTCTTAGGCCGCGGGCGACGTCTTATAGTTAGTAACTTATTATATAAGTTTATTATAGACTAAGGAAAGTATTATAATTAACGCCTTTATATTTTTAGCGTCTTAGGCGTTAATAGTAGTAGTATCTACGCTGCTAGCTAGTGTAGCTAGTTATAGCTTCTTCTTAGAGATAACTAGCTATAGCCCTGCATATTAGAAGGCGATAGTTCAGGCTAACTAGTATTCTAGGAAGTTCTTACTATAGGATCTAAGCTTAGGTAAGGACCCTAGGTCTAGTTTAAACTAGAAGGATAACATGGTCGATAGTTAGTAAGGTCCTTAGTAAAGACCAAGGTGAGAGGAAATCTGTATGTAGTTGGAACCGCTGAGGGTAGCGAAAGCAGCAGGTGATTGCTCAGGCTTTTGCCAGCCGGTGACGCAGCGGGTAGCTGGGCGGCTGGGCAATGACAGCAGCGGTGCAGTGTAGCGGTGCAGTGTAGCGGTAGTGGACCGGCCCGCCAGTGGCGATGAGCGTAGCGGCGGTCGTGCGGCTGATGCAGAGGTGCAGCAGCAGTGGAACCGGCAGAAGCCTTTTAGTGTAGGTGTGACGGTTCTTGCAGCTGTAAATAGCGGTGCGGTGGGCAAGCCGGTGGCAGGCGTCGCAGCAGCGGTTCAGCGGGTAGCTGTATGTAATAAGAGACGCTGAGTAGATGGAGCGTAGAGAGTATGTCCAATATGGGCAGCGGAGCTCCGGGCTCATAACCTGTTGAAACTGAAGTTGAGTGTAAGAGTTATCAGCTATGTAGGCGAAGAAGTCGCCTATATAGGCTAGCGTGCTCCTTCCGTATGCCGGGAAGCACCTGCTTCAACAGGATCTAGAATTGGATTGAACGACGCGCTCCAGGGGTCGTGGGAAATTTGGTATGCCACGCGTTGATGATGCACATCACCATGTAGCTTCTTAAGCGGTACAAAATCTCCCTGGTTTACCTTTCTTCGCTCCTCACTACACCTCCTCATCGAGGACATAAAATTCTCTGGATACGACCTATGTCGCCGAAAACTTTCGGTAAAATCTTTTTCCGGTCTAAAAACTGTCCGGAAAGCGTTCCATGAGGCCCTGCCGTGTCTTCTGTTGAAAATCGACGAAACCACTAACATGTCTCTGCTTGGAAGTGAGAAGATGCTCATAGCGTTGCGCTCCGGCTTTGACAACCAACACGTTGACCAGAACTCAAGTAAATGGTGGTGAGGCGCTTCATCGCGTACCGAGCGGAAAAAAACAGAAAAGCTCACTGTTTTCCTTCTCTTCTCTCTCCACCATACTTCCTTAACGAGGACTAAAAGAACTTCTGCATTGGTCTCATGCTTCTAAAAATGGCGACAATTGGTTGCATGTGGTTTCTCGGTCTAAATTTTCAACATGAGTAAATACATGGAGTTCTGCCGTGTCTTCTATAAAAAAAAACCCCTACGTTCAACACATGTGGGTCTGGCCTTTGGAAGCGGTGGAGCTATCGCTCATAGCGTTCCACTTGGGCTCAGGGAAGCAACGTACTAGGCCGGAATGTAATCAAACGGTGGTGATGCGCACCATCACGTAGCTGCCCCAAAAGGATAAAAGCTCGCCAATTTCCCTCCTACACTATCCACTACACTTCCTTGATAAGGACTAAAAACAAAGTTAATATGTTCCCATGGCTCTAAAACGTTGCAAGAGTCATTCGTATGTGGCTTGCAAAACACTAAGGAGACTGGGGCGTGGCGTGCTGCCGCTTGTTCCAAAAACCAGCGACGAAGAAATATGGCGCTGCGCCTGGAAGTGTGGAGGCCTTTTAAGATACGCGGCTCGGCTCGCGCTTGTGGTCAGTTGAGAAGATGTATAGATAGTGATGATACACATTATGACCCTCTCGCGTAGCTTCCCAAGAATTATATAAACTCCCTATTTTCCCTCCCTCTACTCTGCACACATCTCCCCATTGAGGAATAAAAACTACAGTCTCTCACACCATGACTTTTCGTGCTGTACGTCTGTTTAAAACGACCCTAAAACACTCGCGGGATGACACATGGGCTTCTGCCGCTTCTTCTAAAAGCCTGCGTGCTGAATTACATGGCGCTGCGCTTGAAGGACTTGACTGAGAGCCCCTTCAATGCGTGGCTGGGCTGGAGCTTGTGGTCAGTCGGGATGACGTGTAGATGGTGATGATACGCATCATCCCTCGTAGCGTAGCTCCTCGGGGAAACATAATAGCCCCCCATTTTCCCTCCCTATACTCTCCACAACGAACTGCCTCAATGAGGACTAAAATTCAAAGTTATCCCCGCCCATGGCTCTTCGCGGTGTGCGTCTGCACCATACACTCCAAAACCTCCAGCGTGATGTTGCATGGGCTTCTCCCGCTTCCTCTAAAAACCCTCATCAGCATCGACCCATGGCTCTGCGTTTGGTTAATTCGAGTGAGAACGCATTACATGTGCGCCTAAGCTGGGGTGCGTTGTGTTTACGATAATGTGTCGCTGGTGATGTCGCACATCATCCTCCCATTGTGTTGCTTCTCGGGGAAGTATAAAACCTCGCTGTTTTACCTCACTTCTTCCACACACAGCATCTCTATGGGGACTAAAACTAGCTTCTGTTCAACATATGCGTCTGCAAAGTTGACAGAGGAGGAGCTAATATTGGCTCTAAAAACTTCTGCCCGTGCGCCTATATTTCCGCTGCCCCGCCGGAGGACGTTCACACTTTAAAACAAAGGCTCGCAGCCACATCTTATTCTTTACTAAAGATGCAGGTCGTCCGTGATGATGATGAGCATCACCGATGGAGTATTAAACAATCCGAGCGAGCTAGGAAGTGGGATGTGATATTAAAACCCCTAGTTTCATGATTGTTTCTAACCTTTTGCCTCTTCACACTTGCAGCGCAATACTACTAAAATCGCATCAACAGCGAGTCATGTCTCCAAATCCTGCAGAAAAAGATATCATGCTTCCCCCGTCGGACGTCCTGGGCCCGAGCCTTCTAAAACACTCTCCGAAATGACTGATGAGATCTCTCGCTCCTCTCACTCGTAACAGTTTTTGAATTCCTTCTAAAATCATCCACCAAATCTTTATGAGATCTCTCTCCCTCTCGCCCCCCCTAGCCACCCTTTTAATCCCGATGATGAGGAGGAACATCAACACTGCCACCCCCCATCCACACTAACCGCCTGTCCGGTTATAAAACTCGCCCTATCACTCAACAGATAAACAATCAACTCCGCCACCTCCTCCGCCTTACCCCTACGTCTCAGCGCGACGCCCGCGGATTCGACGAGCGCCTCGTCTTTGACGTCCTTCTTCGTTTCGCGGGACGCTTGTGCCATGGGTGTGTCGATCATACCGCTGCTCACATATCAGTCTCTCTCAACGATCCTCCCAGCTCCACACAGAAACTCCCAGGAAGAAATTGGGGAAGGAGCGGAAGGGCTGTGGGATGGGTAGGGTGTGTAGAACTCACGGACAAACCGCATTAACCCTAACCCCCCTCCCCCCCACCTCCTTTGCCACACTCCTCGTCAACCCCACAACCCCATGCTTACTCGCCGCATACGCCGCATTCTTCGGGCGTCCCTGGAGTCCCGCTATACTACTCGCGTTCACGATAGCGCCCGGGCCCGCCATATGCAGGAGCTCGTACTTCATACAATGCGCTACGCCCTTGAGGTTGACGTCCATGATGAAATCCCATTCGGAGAAATCCTGCTCTGCTAGCGTTTTGATGCCTATGCTTTTGCCTGCTTCTTATTAGTATCCCCTCAACCTTTCTTCTTTATATATTTGATTTTATAACACCGAGAAAAGGGGATAAGGGACTCTTATACCAATCACCCCAGCAATATTCCCCGCGCCATCCACCCTCCCAAAAACCTCCACAGTCCTCTCAACCCACTTCTTCACATCCTCTTCCCTCCGCACATCCACAACCATGCTTAGCATCTTCACACCCTCCCACTTCTCCGTCAGCTCTTCCGTCGCTTTCGCCAGATTTTCGACATTAACGTCTGCCAGGCTGAGCGTCGCGCCTTTGGAAGCGAGGAGGTGCGCTGTCGCGAGTGCGATGCCGGAGGCTGCGCCTGTAAGGAGGATAACGCGGTCTTTGAACTCGGACATGGCGGTGTTGGGAGGGGATGAAAGTGGGTGGGAAAAGATGTGAACAATGGATGAAGCTGGAGTATATTCTGCGTGAGGGAGTTGAGTTTGTGGGAGGTCACGGGAATAGAGGGATGGAGGGAGGGGGGCGGAGGTAGTCGCAGATGTAGACGGACGGATACGTAGACGGATATGGAACTCCGCCCCCTCGGCCGACGATATGCGCGCGCTAGTGACGCATTCCCTACAAGACGCTTTTGGTGTATACGAGGAGTTGAGCGCAAGTGTGTGAACGGCATGTCACTTGCTACGAATGTATGGGTCGGCTTCGCGTAAGAGCCCCGCTAGCTTACACATCATGCAGGGGCTCAAGCACCTTCCTCCTAGTAACCCAACTCTTTAGAAGACGGGAGGTTCTCAAGCGGACCGGCCGAGGCGCATGCAAAACGCAGATAGACTGTATACACATATTCATTAACGTCCTTGAAATCGAGAGGCGTACATTGCATGCCAGGGTATCGATTGGGGATGATCTGTTCGAGCGGTCGCTAATGTCGAGACACAACACTCCGCGAATGGCCCCTATAATGTACGCTGCAAACATAGACATGAAGCCCATGGTGTGAAAGATCTTGAAGAAGGTATATTCCCTAGCAAGGAAGTCCAGACACCGGAGACGATGCCGATACCACGCCCCATCCCGCTTTTCCCCAAACGCCACAGCTCCTTAGAGAAAGCCGATCAAATGCCGAGGCAACGTGAAAACTCTCCTCACTCTTTCTCCAATGTACACCAAGTGCCTTCATCTAAAACATCCCTGGGGACCGGTATTACGCTGACTGCTAGAACGCCGTCGGATTATGTATTCGAGGGGGTATGGTTGCATCTCTGCTCGAGGATGTGCTCGCTGTAGCCAGGCAGCTACGTCTCGCCATCTACAGTTCGGTCTTCGAGGCAGTAAAGTCCCACAGGCTCTTAACGAGGGAATCCGGCAGCGTGTAAAGGTCAACGTGGAACTCGCCGTCTTTGATAGAGGTTAGCCTTGCGTTCTCGGTTATAGTGTAATTGAGGGCGGGTGGGGTCAGAACTCACTCTCTACGTCGTTCTTGATGTACGTATCGTTGGACTTGTTGTCGTGGATCAGGGTGACCACGTGGAGGAGGTCGTCCTCGTTGAGCTTCTGCAAGCCGTCGGCCAGCTTCTCCATGTCGACCTTTTCCACAGACAGTTCCGCGTTAGCTTTCCGTGGTCTTCGTTGTTCTAAGTATCGAGCTTCGGAGTCTTACCGCCTTGTCCCTCCGCGCCTTCTTCTTCCCTGCGTCGCCCTTGCCGCGCACACCGTTCGCGTCGCCTCCGGACTGCTCGAGCAGCGCTACGAGGTCAGACTTCGGGTTCCTGAAGGTCTGGGCAAGTCTGTCAGCGCATGCTCGAGCCCATATCCACAGCCGCAGCCATGTATTCCCGCAGGTAAAGCCTCAGCTTGTACATACCACCACATGCGTCGCCTCGTACCGCTCGCTCTGGAAGTTGAGATCATGCTGAAGCGTGTGGTCGCCGCCCTTGTGCGCGCCCGTGAGCACAATCGTCATGTCGAACTCTCCCCATCCCTTCTCTTCGATTCTGAACGGCGGCTTCTTGAAGGCTGTCCGAGCGTCAGCAGTTGCACTCTACACCGCCAATCCGCCTTTGAATATGGCCTCGCTCTGATTGCGCGGTACATACTCTGCTTATTCTTCTCGAAACTCGGATGCAGGTTGTAGACTGCCTTCTCAAAGCAGTTTGCCGTGATCTCGTTGCCCTTGTCGTCCACCAGCCAGATCTCGATGCTCCAACTGCGCATCGGGAAGCCCTCCATAGGCGACGGCTCGCTAATCGGGCGCTGCTTCGTTATGAGCTTGACGGTGCGCTTGATCTGTCCATCCATTAGCCCTCATGTTCTACTTTCCGATACTCCTCACCGTTTTAGTCGCGCATAACGTCACGCACGGTCTGCCGCAGAATAGGTAGATAATACGTACGTCCGGCATGATGGGCAATAGTGTGCGTCTCTGTTTCGGCGTGTGGGTGGGTAAGGCGCGAGCTGCGGGCGCGTTGAACGGTATCGCGTTTAGTTGGGAGGTTCGTAGTGTGGCTGGTGGTCGGAGCTTTTAGCGGGGATCGAGCGCGAAAGGGCTTGAGAAACAGCAAGAAAGTTCAGCTGTAGCTTACGACTTGGCGCAGCGGGCCGCGGCAATTATATGCTAGCAGGCGAGGCGGCAAGCAGCTCATGTTTTAGTAAAGGTATAACGGTAAGTGGGTAAGATGAGGGCGCGTAGTGAGTGATTCTGAGCTGGTGAGAGGAGACGCGCCTCCGTCATGCTAATGCAGGGTATATATTGGTGAACAGGAACTGTGATTTACTTGTGGCGCGTTTGCTTAATGAGGGTGTCAGATGCGCCCTGCGTTGATGAGAAATCCGTAGTGAATTTCTAAACATGATGTTTTCACTAGAATATCACAAACCAAGCCGCCGTGGCCATGTGATATCAACAGGGCCGCCACGAGGGAAATGTATACATCAGTCGCCGAAATCATGAATAATGAGCTGAACTCTTTATTCAATTATCGGGGGAGACCTCGGGCAACATGGCCGGGTCGCGTTGGGTACTATCTATGTGCAAGGTGGGGGATCTCTGCCGCCAGGGGGTGTGTAGTACCATTCCAATGTCATCCAGACGTCGCTGCCATCAAGAAGATTTCATCATGCCTTCGTGTCCTCCGTGTCCTCCACTACAGTCCGTTATCGTCCTACTCTGCCTTGAAGAGCGCCTCGTTCTCCTGCTGGGCCTTGATGAAAGCCTCCTTGAAGGCGTTGGCGTCTGCGCAAACGTGTTAGCATAATTTATTCTGTTTGTAGTCGATTGGAGGCACTCACTCTCGCTGTTGGCGAAGCGGATGGCGAGGGTCTGGGCCTCAGGCTCGCCCTCGCTGACGTCGGCCGCGGCATTCCACACCCAGCTGCGGTCGGAACCAACATTGGGTGACAGCTTCATGTCAGGCACGACTACGCTCGTCAGTATACCGCCAAATAAGTTTATTGGTTCGTGGGCCTACCATAGTGGTTGGCGCAGACCTTGAGCGTCTTGTCACGGCGCATGACGAGACGGGTCTTGCCGTTCTCCTTGTGCTTCAGTAACCTAACGTCACCAGTGCCACGCTCCTTCCACTCCCGAGTGTCCCTATCGAACTTGAATAGTTTGGCACGCATCTTGAAGGTCTGCTCCTCGAGCTCCTCGTTGGTCTTGATGTCGACCTTCTCGGTGAGGTGGACAACGGGCTTGAACTCGATGTCGGGCTCTTCGTTCTCGGGGTTTTCGTCCTGCACGGTATTAGCACTTGGCTTTGGTGTTTTTTCCACATATCCATACCTCTCCCTTGGGCTTGGAAGCACCTGAGGGCTCGTCCACGTCGTTCTCCTCCTCCTTCTTCTCTTTCTTAGGGCCACCACCGAACATGGAGAACACATTGTCCTTGACAGCAGAGGTGGTGGTCGATGCGGCGTTGGCGACTGTCTCCGTAACGCTGGACGTAGCGGGCTTGTCCTCGGCGGGTTTGGGGTCGGTAATGTCTGTGGTCACCTTCGCGGTCTCATCCTTCTGGAGAGTGGCGGAGGGGTTGACGGCCTGCTCGGCGGCGGGGTCAGGTTTGGCGTCGGCCATGATGTGAACGAAGATGAATAGAAGTCGAGGTTGTTAGTGCTGTATGGTCGACCGAGTGGAGTAGTACTTCGTTGTTGTGTGTGCGGGACGTGTTGTTGGCAGGAGAATTTAAACAGAAGTCGCGATGGAGGGGCTGCGCCAGGTGCGCCGCCCAAGTCTGGCACGTGCGTCGCGCAGGCAGCTTTTACAAGGGTCTTGAGACTTGTAGCCTAATGCTCAATGCAGCCTTGGAAGAATCCACCATTCAGCCCTGGTGGGCCCACTTGCTTTTGTATGTATCGGGTCCATGAACAGGCTTTGTTCACTAAAAGCATGCTTGTGGCTCACCGAATCGAGTGGGTAAATGTTTCTACTGTGAGAGCTGCGAACCGTGATATCATACCCATACAAACAACGAGCACCGGGTCCCATCCAACCCAGGTCCCGCCCAATAGTCCATTCCTTGCCCATGATTCCGTGATTCTGGTATATAATGCCTCTCGCGATCCTACTCCTGGCAGTCAAACCCAAACGCCACCATGTAAACCCAAAAGTACCAATCCAGGCAAAACACCATTTCCACCGCTCACCAATTTGCGGCCTCGCAGGACCGCGTCTTCTTCCCGTCTTTCTCCTTGCTTGACAGACCGACTGCTCGCTCAACGCCACACCGCAAAAGGTAGGCATTGTTGCGCGCCCACAATGTGCGACGAGAAGTCCGTACCGGAGCTGTAACCTGCCGGAGACCGGTCCATGTCTGATCGCAAACCTCATTTAATTGATGGTCGATTTTCTTCGTGGTCTGCTGCACACGCTCCAACACTTCCTGGCGTACGATCTTCTCGTTCCAGATTTTCCTCCCGTCAGTAATGACGCGAGTGGACACAGCCTGTGCTTGCTGTACAATATTAGATGAGAGGTGCTGGAGACGGTGCCGAGCTACTGTGAGGCCGTCGCTCACGCTAGCTAGAGGCTCACGTTGCACCGTCGAAGCCCACTGTTTGGCCTCTTCTTGAAAGAACGAGAGCCATCGACCTACACAAGACTGGTTGCGGCCCAGGTCGATGTTAAAGGATTGTTGCATCAGCGGCTTGGAGTGAGTCGCGATACTAACATTGAATGATCCAACCGAATACTCCCTTTCCAGATCCACAACGTAAACACCGTCAATCGTGCGCTCGTACCGGATAGGAACGGCCTTTGAATCGCGTGAGACCTGAATTTGTAGCTGAGGTTTCCGCGTTCGCCCGATGAAGCCTTTGGCAGGACGGAGAATGAACTGCTGATCACCGCTGGTTTGAATCTCAAAGCCACCGATTTTCGCAACTTTCGATGCCTCCTCCCTCCGCCGCATCTCAGCCTTCTTCTTTTCGAGCTTCTCATATAATCTTGCTGCTACCTTCAACTGCTCTGCATCCTCCACTGTCTTGAGTAGTCCTTTTGCGGTCGTTTCGCGCTGTTTGGCGAAGAATTCATCTATCTTGTCTTTGACCGAGGGAGCAGACGCTGCGGTTATAGATACTTCTGATGCTGTGGCGACCGCGGCGGAGATGACCGAGGGCGTCAAGGCACTGCTCATCTCGGTTGGAACGACACCTGAAGTATTCGTGCTCTGCTTTAACTGCGGAATTGATTCACTCAGGAAAGCGGCAGTGATCAATGCGGTCCAAAGCAACACGGTCAAAACCATTGTTAGGGGTGCATCCGACTGTTGCATGAAGCTTGGCAACAAGTTCATTGGGCTCCAGGACTTAGTCTTGCGGCTGGAATTTGATGAACGAGTATTGTGTAAGCGAGGACTGATCGAAGCCAAGTGCCGGTTCAGATCTGACGGGTCGAGATGCATGAAGGTGTAGACATCCACCGGTAGTCTGTCCACCAAGCCAAACTCATGATCAGGTGTCTGTCGGCCTTCGACGCAGACATACAAGCTCTTGGGGTAAAAGAGAGTATCTGGTGATGCTTCGTTGAACCGTCGATGATCGGTGATATCGATGCTCGGAATGCCGTTAGCTAGGAGTGCTCGACGGGCTTGGAGTAACTGTGCGGGAACGAGGGACGAAGTGCTTGACTTTGGATGACAGAATATGGCTAGGTCTGGCAAGGGAGTGGAGTTGCCGTGCTTCTCTTTGAACCTGCCTCCGCGCCAGCCGACGCTCAGAACAATCTCCGCTCCGTCGTCGCCTTCAAGTTTGAAGACAACACGGCTGCCTTTCCCTCCATCCCGCGTCTCGAGTTCTATGCAGAGGTCTGTGTGCAAGATGGGACTGTATGGCTGCATCTGGCCGCGGACCATGACCGATTTGGAGGAGCCAGGCGATGCAAGGAGCGCATTGAGAAGGCTAGCTTTGATACCCTCTTCGCTCCAGTTGTCCATTGCGCCCACGAAAAGGACCCTAAAAGATCCACGGTCGGGGTAGAAGCGGTCTACTAGACCAGCTCGCACGGTCAGACGGATCTCGGAGCAGCCGTAAGGCTCTAACACTTTGGAAGAGCTCTGCTCCGGCGTGAACTCCTTTACGATGCTGAAGCCCTCAGTGCCAGCGAATGATTCTGTTGCACGTTCCTCCATCTTGAAGTGGAATGTGCCCTCACTGTCTCCTAGGCCAGGTCGTTCAGTGAGCGTGCTGTCCTCGCCCGCGGCGATGACCTGGTCATCGAGGGGATCAGCCGTAGCAGACTCAGCAAGCTGGTCCGCCTCGCCAACAGCGGCGTCCCCAAAGTAGTCTTCGCCCTCGCTTTCCGTCTCGGAGAGTGTCACTGACATATCATCGGGAGAGGTAGAAGCGACCGAGGCTGTGTGGCCATCGTCATCAGAGAGGTCGCCGGGATGGTCCAGCACCTCGTACGTGCTGTCTTCGAGGGACGTCGCCTCTTGGGCAGGGTGGTGCGGGTTCGAACGCATGATTAAAGTGTTAAGGTCAAGCTGTGCCAGGGAGCGGTTGACCCGAACGGGCGGGTATTCGAGATCCTGCGCGGCGTCAGGCCTGGAAGCAGTCATGTCAGCGCTGGCCTATGTGTGAGAGACGGAGGGAAGCTGAAAAGAGCGGGAGGACACGGTACTTCAAGTGTGAAACAAACAAGGTCAGGCGTGATGCTCAGACCTGGGCCGCTGCCTAACGTAGAGGGCGTGGATGGGGAAAGCTAACCGCGGGGGAGTGGGAACGGTGGGGCGCTTCCGCTATTAATGCGTGGAGACGGCAGAGAGGCCCATGTAGTGCTGGCTCAGCTGCACACACGCTTTAGTATTGGGCGTCGACGGGTGAAGTGAGTGAGCAAGTTGAAGGTTGACAGACACGATGATGCTGTCGGGGCAGCAACCACAGCTTGGGCGGGGTGTAGGCTGCCGCCGCCGCGCGGGGCTTGCCCTTTCAGTGTTGTGAGAGGCCGCTAGTCGCGATAACACGCCCTATCGCCCGTGGAAAGAAGTCACGCAGCCACCAACCCACTCCACTATTGCGAGCTTATGCCTCAGGGGCTGCATTTCACTCGTCACACAAAGCAGGTGGGCTCGCTTCGTTCAACAAAACCCGCCGTGCTCCGGTGAAAGAACGAGATGAAGGTCAATAAGCTCTATATTACTTCGATGCCAATGCTGATGCTGATGCTGATGCTGATGCTACCACCCAACCAAGTATATGCAGTGCAGAATGTACAGAGAAAGTTACTCATCCGTCATGCTCTCATATCAACATGTGTCATCGCTTTCGTCCTCGTCCATCCGTATGAACATGAATCCTCTCCCAGAAAAGCAAAAACAGGAAACACCGTAACGCCTCGCAGCAGCAGAGCCGCATCCGCTATGCATATGGTATCATCCCCTAGATGAAAAAGCGTCAAATTGTTGCAGGTGTTTGCCAGCCGCCGGCGACGTCCACCCATTCTGCCAAACAAGAGCCCTGCTTGCCTTCGACGTCCACAATGTCCGTATCGCATCTGCACCGGCATCCGACACCGTTCTCCTTCACGGGATCATAATGCGCCCAGTAATCATCCTCTTCGCGCCACGCCTTTTCGTCCAGCGTGGTCTTTTCGAGATAGGGCGTCCTGGGTAGCTGGCGGGCTGGTGCGTTTGCGGGACAATGTTGAATCGTGGTATGCCGGTAGCCAAAGTCTCGGAAGTAATGTATATCTTTCGGACCCAGTAGCGCTCCAGCAGCTAGTGAGTGTATTGGGGCGTCACCCCATCGCTCATTCCAGAAGCCGCCGCTGCGATCCATCATTTCGAAGAAGTCGTTGTATTCCTTGCTACGGAAGAAATCGAGTCGAGCAATCTCGAAGTTGCTCCAGAAGTGGCACATGTTATACGTTTCGCCCTCCATTGCGTCGGGATCGATGTCGGGGAGGGCACTGTAACCAGGTTCTGAGTCAAGGATCTCCTGCGGCAGAGGCTTCTTGTACTTGTCTTGCTTGGTACCTTCTCTCTCCTTCTCTTCTCTTTCCAGTCTCTCTTCGGGCTTCTCCACAAACATCTCCCACAGACCTTGCGACTTCAATTTGTTCTTTCGTTTGTAGGCGGAAGCGTATCGGAAAATATTGGGCACGGTTTCTCGCAGCTCCTTCACAGCAATGGTGAAGCCATAAGTTTTGTTATTCCGGATCATGTGCTGAAACGGGTCGTACGTGATGTCGCAAAAGTACTTGATCTCCGGTTCCAAACGCCAGTACCATTCGTACTTTTGCAAGAGCTCGTGCTTGTAGAAGAAGCTGTCCGACCTTTAGCGTTCGTCGTTGGCGTCTGGAAAGGCTGCTTACCCAGAGTAGAACCGACACATTTTGTGGTAGCTCTCCATACCGCCATACATGATGGCCGCATCGCCTTGTTTCTGTATACCTTCCTTCGCTACAGCAGGATCAACCCAATCTGGGAAGCCCCACATCTCGGAGCTTATCTTGCCCCATTCTACCTTCCCACTTGTGTGCTTCTCCACGACCTCCTTGAAAGTTTCGTTGAAATCACCGTCGTTGAGGAATACGTATGGATAGTGAAACCACCGATTGAAATGTCGCTCGATCGACTTGACTGATTGTATGACACCATCCAGTTCTTGATTTCGAGCCAAGACGACGAAGGCAGCGTTTGCGCGCGGGGCGTTTACTTGGGGTTCGAGGCAGCCGACGGCGAAGGGTTTATCGTACTTGTCGCTGATCTTTCTGTGAGAGCGTTAGAGGGGCTACGACGTGAGATTGGAACAAGAATACCTTATCGAAGGTGGGGTTCCAGCGCCGGGCATCATCTCAACGCTTTCGGAACCGGGCGATCTCACGAATAGGAGCAGAATCAATACTACAACTAAAATCGGGAACATGAGGACTATGCCCAGTGGTATTGAGACATTAGAGCCTCCTTTGAGCCGTATGCGCTGCCGGAAGAAGCCCAGTTGGGGCGACATCTTTACTGCTCGCAGCGACCGGTTATTCGACTTCTCCTGGCTGCGTTTTGGAGAGGGTACCCTCTTTGCGACATCTTGTAGTATGCCCATTGCTCTGCGTCGGTTACCGTGGGACGCCTTCTTGCACCTCGCGCTGGCCCGCGCACCCTTCTTGAGTTGTACGCGCGTGTACTGAGCACTCGGACAGGGTGTTCGTTCGAGCAGACGTGAAGTGGTAGATTGGGCGCGCGAATTCACGGTTGACCCGGTTCGTGAAACGAGTAGTGCGTCGGCAAGGCAAGAGCCGGGATCGTGAAGGGAGACCGTATGTCTTCAGCGCGGGGTGCGGGAATCAAACGCGGAAGCGACGTCGAGATGGACAGATCTTAGTTCCGCGTTTGCAGCGGCCGGTTGCTGAGGGCTTGCTTGCGTATTCTTTCCGTGCGGCGGCTTTCCCATCGATTGAATCCAACTGAGCGAGTCTTCACGTCCTCAATCTTGCACAAAGCATGCCAGCGTGTCGTAATGCAAAGCAGAAGACAGCGTGAAAGCGTGCGATCAACAATGGCCAGCCGAAAGAGGGAAAGTGTAAACAAGGCGCGTCATGCCAAGGATCTACCCGGCATCGCACCGAGAAGCGGCCCACAATGGCGGCGACATTTCAGCCTCAAATCACCGGAGCTTGACCGAACGCAGCGCTGGACTTCCACCGCATCCCTATCCCCATTCACGTGATACCCTGGCCGGTTGATACTCGTACTCGCATATTCTCCATCGAACCCTAGGATTGAGACTTACGCCCACGTTGCGCGACCATGAGCTTTAAGGCGAAAGACCTCTATTTCGGTACGTCCACATAACCAAACAACCACAACAGCAGAGCTGACGACATTCAGACAACACCCAGCCCGCCTTCCTCCGCCGGATGCGGGCAGAGCTGGCAGGCGATGGCTCAGGACGACACGAGCAGCCTATTCCTAGGAACAAGAGACTGAAGAAGGATGACGATGAAGACGATGCCCCCACATATGTACTCGAAGATACCAATCAATCAATGACCAGGGCCGAATATGAGGCCATGGTTGCAGGCAAAGATGGCCCAGCTGCCGATGATGCGACCGAAGCTAGCGAGGATGTATCGAAGGCCACAGCGTCGGAACAACCCAAAGACAACATCGTCGAAGTTGGTAAAGCCAACAAGAAGCGGAAAGTCGCGAAAGTCATTGGTGAAGATAAGGATGACGAAGTCAAGGCGCCGAATGAGTCCGAGAAGAAGGTGGTCAAGAAGTTCAAGAAGAAAGGGAAGGCTGTCAAACTGTCGTTTGGGGATGACGACGCGTGATCATCGGAGCCTCCGCATTGAAGCATTCACGATATGTGCTTTGTGTATACACAACTAAGTTCCCTCACTATGTCAACACTCTTAAGGAAATCCAGGCGCCGTTCATATTCTTGGAGCATTCATGAGCTGCTTTTCATTGTTGGAGACGCTCTTATCAAAGAATTGAAAACGGTACGTGTGAGTGAAGCCCTTCTTCCGGGATGCTTTCCCACAATCTGCATGTTCACCGTCATCATCGCTGCTTTCGGGTCCACCCCATTGGTTGTTGATCGTGCCACCTTGGACGTGCAGGCCCACCATACCTCCCTTTGCTTTGACGTTACTAACCGTCCCAGAGTATTTATCGGAGTATGTCGTATCTTTCTGGGGTCTCAGTTGCTCAACCATCTTCAGCACAGCTTTCTCGAGACACGGATCCCGCGAATTTGATCCCGCTATCGCTTCTTGCAGCGCCTCTAGCACCTGTAGGGAGGTGACCCCAAACTGTGGCCCGACAGAGCTGGCTAGCTCTTTGATCGCATCGACGTCCTCGTCGGCCATGATCTGGAGCCTGCTTTGCATAAGCTCCGCGGTAGCTTCCGCGGTCCCATCGGCATTTGCATCCAGAATTGTCGTCATACCCTCGTCCACCGGCAGCAAGCGCTCGAGATATTCGATGCACTTTTACGATACTACTGATCAAATGATCCATGTCATCTTTCTTCGACACAGCCCATTTGGCCCTTCCAGTAGTCCGTTTGACTTTATCCTTGATCCGACTTGCGGTTCTAACGACAATGCCTTCTCGCGCAACCAGTTGTGCCGGGTTCATCTTGGTGATTCTCAAGCTGGTACTGGTGGGGCCTCTTGCAATCCCAAAGACTGGGACCATCTCTCTCCAGATGACATCAAGTGGCAAAATCGAAGACTTTGCTACGACACCAGCAACAAGAAAGAGACATTTTCAGCGTGCGAGTGGTATACCGACGATGCACTCCACTATCGAAGATTCAAAATGGCCAGATTATTATTAGAGTGCGGTGCTGCCTTTCACGGAAAAAGAATCGATGGCAATGCGTGGAAGCTTATGCATAAGACCAATCCAGATGACTACGAATCACTTCTAAGTCTATTGATTAAGTATCATCTTACAAGCACAATTGAGAGGCAAGAGGCATGGTCATTTTATTTTTTGGAATAGGCAATACGAGCAAGAAGCGACAAACTGATGAAGAGACTCCTTCGGTCCGGTGTTCCATTCGAAACACACGAAGATTGGGGCTTCGATAACCTCTATATAACCGGTTCGGGTGCCTGGGGTAAAGAGGATACATTGATCGCTCTGGTCAAGTATGACACTACGCTCAGGACTCAACACCGACTTGATAGCCGTCACTCACTATGCGCTAATTACGACGCTCTACTATACGATGCTGCACGTTGCGGCCACCTTCAACTCGCGCAGCTGCTCTTGGATCAACGCGGTGCAAACCCCAACGCTATTTTGCGGCTCTGGGAAGAACATGATCGCGCAAAGGGTATTTGGTGGTAGATGATGTGGACCGGCCCGAAGAATACTGGATTCCAGATGAACGTGGACCTGTTGAAGAAAATGTGCTGGCAGGAGCATATCATGTGTACGACGCAAAAGATCGCAAGCCCATGGAGGATCTGTTACGCTGGTACGGCGCAACAGAGGCTCAACGCTGGCGTATAGACCGGTCAAAACAGGGTGAACGGATTCTTGAACCTCTAGACCCGTCACTTCATCGATTTACACCGCACAAAACGCATATAGGTGGAGACACGTCGGAATTCCAGGACATAGTTCTTTACGCACAGCATCACGTATGTACCAGCCTGATCGAGCTCCTGCAATCGATCAATTGGTGGTTTTTGCCGAGCACACAAACAAGTGCGCTCTGACAGGTGCTGACTACGTCTTGAACATCGTAATAGAATTCAAGCAACGTAGTCATAGAATTTAAGTAACGTAAATATACACGAACATTTGCATACCGGGACACGATTGGGTGGCGCACGGCGCATCGCCAGGGCGGAACCTCCGGAAAGGTTTCGGAATAACTAGCGCCACGCTAAGGCCTGTTCCACACTTTTGAAGCATAGGGTGGTGAATGTCAATCTTTTATACTCGCACGAACCAAATATGATAGCACAATAATCCTCACGAATATAAACATCTACGGTCGACATACATAATCTTCTCTCACCACACGAGGACATATTTACCCCGCTGCCCTCACATCAACTCGAATTCGCGTCGGTTACCATGGCGTACAACCTCGACGAAATCGACCAGCACATGGCGAACCTGCGCTCTACCCTGCGCTTCTTCAGCGAAGCGCTCGACCGCACCGACCACAACTCACCCGATTGGCTCGCTACCGACCTGGTATCTCTGCGCAACCAGTCGGGTAGACTGCAGGACGGCATGCAGCGGTTCCGAGAGCAGCTCGTGAGCGTGGGTCTCGCGGCGCAGAAAGTAGGCCCACCGCACCTCCCCCGCTCTTCTTCTCATAAAGAAGGAGTGAGCACATCGTCGGCGCAAACAGCAGCTTACCACCCCCGTCAGACGCCCAAATCACGCAACCGCCTCAGTCTCGAAGGCGCAAACCGCCCCACGCCCTCCTCGACGCCCGCCCCGCCGTCTCCGCAGTCCCGCGCGCAACCCCCGACGCCATCCGCGCCTTCACAAGCCCAAACTCTCGCTCCAGAGCCCCCCTCTAGCCCGCTGCAAAACGAGTACCCCGTCCAGCGCATCGACGTCACAGAAGAAGTCCGCCGCCGCTTACACGAGAGCCGTCTACGGCGACTTATGGATTCACCGAGCACGTCTCAAAAGCGCAAGTTTGACGCTTACGAGGGGGTGGAGAGTGGTGGGGATACCGAGGGTGGTGGGGGTGAGACTGAGCAGGAGGTGTGGACGGTGAGGAAGAGGGCGAGGGCGAGTGGGGCGTTTGAGCCGGTGGGGAGGACGAAGAGGAAGGAGGAGGGGATTACGGTGGGGTGGGAGGATGTTGGGGTGGAGGAGAGGGGGCGTGCGAAGAGGGTTAGGCGGTGAGTGTGAGGATAGGGATACCTGGCGGGGAGGGGAAGATGGTGCGTTGGGAGGGCATGGTTGCGCCTTGAGGTACACCAGCCCAGGGAGCAGTTCCAGAAGAGATGCACGAGAGCTCTCAGCGCTCTTGGAGGGATATTGGCACTTGTATTGGATCGTTACCAAACGTGCGAGCTTTTGCGCAGTTTGGAGATTCTGAGGAGCGAGATGCCGAGTCGCCATGCGCTTTCAAGCTGCCATTGGATATTAGCAGCAAGAGCCTCCAAACGCACAATATATATATTACACATCGTATCCTGCGCCGAAATGAACGCACGTATCTACGCTCCACATCTACATCCACTTCGTTCCCGTCACTCGCAGCGTGACGTTCAAGAAAACACCACTTCAAGCAATGCGCAACGCTACCTCCTTCACACAGCAACGATATAACGAGAACACACTAGTCACTATAAAACAAACAAGAAGATACCTTCACAACTCAATCCACATTTCAACATCGAACTACTTTTACCTTCTGCTCGCAAGGTGATATTATACAGAACGCAGCAGCGAGGTGGTTCAGGCTAACCGCGCATGCCTCGGCCACAACCCATGCTCCCTCCAGAACCCCCTCGAATCCAATTTCCTCCCCAAGCTATCCATCTCCCTCGGCAGCGCCCTAACATCCTCTTCATCCATCAATTCACCAACCCACTGCGCAAACTTTTGCCTTGTCTCCTGCACCTCCGCGTCTTCCTCTTCGGTCTCCTCCGCCAAAGCACTAAAACTCATAATCAAATCCCACCAATCATACACCCTTAGATCCGCCACTATCCACCTCTTCCCTTCCCCACCTCTCCCATGCACCGCAACAATCGCCCTCGCAACATCCTCCCCATGCACGAAATGCACAGCCCCGCGCTTCCTCACATCTTCTTTGCTCTGGCCTAAGCGAGGTAGCCAGGTAGAGGGGACGCGCGTGCCGCCGTACAAGCCTGAGAGATTGAGCACGGTGCCTTTGAGGGCGAGGAGTTCGTCTTCGGCGATGGCGCGGGGGTCGGAAGTGTCGTAGGGAGAGGTGTCAGACGAATAGGAATTGGGAAGTTGGTTGAAGATTCCGGTGTGGCCGAGTTGGATGAAGTGGTTGTGGGGGCCGTGGACGGCGCGGTAGAGGCCTACGAGGGTTTTTGAGGGGCCGGCACCTGAGAGGGGGAATGTTATGAGGATGGTGGCGGCGCGGGGGAGGTGCTTGTAAGGTTCTGCAGAACCCGCCGAGGGAATGAATTTGAAGGGGATGGTGTTGTCTCGCCCGGTCGTTGTGGTTGCCGCATATGTGATTTTCTCTTTTTCGAGGAGGGGGATCAAGAAGGTGGAGGTCCAGCCGGCGCCGAGGATGAGGAGGTCCACGTCTTTGGGCTGTTCGCGGAGCATGGTGGTTGGTTGATCTGGAGAGGGAGGCGAAGATGGACTGGGGTTGGATGTGCTCATCGGAGAATTCGGTTGATTGATCGATTCAGATGGAGGATGAAGATGTGATATTCAATGTATGACCTGGTAGGTAGTCGTGTCGTCACACTAAGCGACTAATTAATTAACACACACTTTCCTATGCGGACTTAGTCCCCGCACCTCAGCCGCGCGGCTAACAAGCGCGCCAGTGGTCTTTGCATCATGAACATTTCCCATTTACATCCAATCCCCCCATTCGACCGCCGCCTTTGCACCACGCAATCAAACACACACCAGCGCAACATCCTCAACTCACCTCATCATGGCCACACCCACCCCAAACCCCACCCCCACCGCAATCCTCACCCCCGACCAACGCCTTGCCCTTGAACAACGCGCGCGCTACGCCTCCCTCACCCGGACGCTCGCCATCGGCGGTCTCATCGCGTGTCCCACGCTCGCCCTGCTCCCCCCGCGAAAACTCGACCTCTACACCCTCAGCCTGGCCATCGGCTTCTACCTCTCCGCCGACCACCTCACGCAATCTTCCTACAACCGCCCTGTTATATCCTACCTCATCCCGTCATCCCCCTTCCCCACCGATCTGCCGACGGACAAGGCGAGGGAGGTCAGCCGCGTATTAAGGGAGAAGGAGGCTGTAGAGCGCGCGCGGAGGGAAGGCGTTAGTGAGCTGGGTGGGGAGAAGGAGGGGAGGAAGAATAACGGTGTGTTAACGAGGATATGGATGGGAGAGGAGGAGGAGGGGTGGAAGGAGAAAAGGATGGAGGAAGAGAGGAGAGCAAGGGAGGAGGGGAAGGGGTATGGAGAGATGATTTTGGAGCAGATTTGGGAGGTGTGGAATTGGGGGGATAAGAAGGAGCAGAAGGGGAAGCGGGAGGGGGAGGGGAAGAAGGAGTAGGCCTACCTGCTGGGATGAGCGTATGGATGGGGGTGCGTGTGTATGATATTTGTACATGTATGCTGGGGAGGGACGAGGGACGAGGGTAGGCGTCGATCGCGGCTATGGCGTCTGTGTGCTGCACGAGCGGAGCAAACTCTTGCTTCTGAGAAAATGCGCAGTACCGTGTTTGGCAGGATGCGCCTGAGGGAGAAGGCACCTGAAAATGGTATGATTTCTTTGAATACGTGATTTAGGGGTTTCACGTCGTGTGCAGCTTGTTTTGTGTAATGTATACATTGTCGATCTGGGTGCTTGATGCTAGAATCCCAGGGCAGATTGAAAGTGCGTAATATCTTGTGAGGGCGCTGATACTGTGCGATGCACATGTCTTTGCGCATTGACGGTCGTGGACGCGGACGCGCACTGACCACGTCGAGGATGAAGGAGATGAGAAGAGTGCTTGCAGTAGGCATCGAGGGTCAAGGAGTCTGATATGATTTACGCTCAACAAGAGGAACTCAGCGCAAGAGGGGATATCATCTTTGCATTGCGGCACGCTTGGAGCCCAAGCTATCGTAATACAGCACACTACTATCCAAAGCTCATGTTATTATTCCACAATAGCACCGCCAGCCATCAACTCCTTTCCTACACGCTCCGAGGGGAGAAAGCAACGTATCAAGCACGCTCTAGCTCAGCACAGCCAGAACCAGAACTTCTCGATGAAGTTGCGGGGGATCTGCTCGGGCCAGACCTCTGCGTCGAGCGCTGCGATTGCGTTAGCTTTGTATTCCGGTGCAGATAGCGATAAAACTTACCAGCCTTGCCACTCCAGATGTCCGCGCTCGCCGGCTTGACCAGCGGCTGGCGCTTGAGCACCTTCCAGAAAATGTACAGCAAGAAGAATATCAGCACCGTCACGTATGCGGTGAAGAAATCTGTCAGCTGGTCGGGGCCCCATCCACCCTTGGTCTCTGTAAACGGCTTGAATCCGTTGAAGAGGATGACGAGCACGAAGAAGAAGAAGGTAACCCACGCCGTGTACGGCTGGAACGGCGACCTGAAGACCAGCGTGTTGCGGTCGACGCCTTGGGCCTTGAGCGCCTTGTGGAATCCAATGTACCCCAGGCAGATGCTGCACCAGGTGAAGCACTGGGCGATGGTGACGAGGTTCTGGAACCACAGGAAGACTTCGTTGGCGCTGGTGCCCAGGGACATGAAGGTGAGCAGGGAGAAGACGGCTGTGATGCCAACGCACCAGTAGGGCACGCCGTTCTTGGAGCACTTAAGGAGGAACTTGGGGGCCTGGCCGTTCTGCGCGACGCCGAAGAGGTAGCGCGAGCCCGTGTACAAGAAAGCGTTTCCGGAAGAGGTGGCGGATGTTAGGATGACGGCGTTGACGATGTGCGGGAGCACGGGAATGCCGGCGTTCTTGCACGCGATGACCCAGGGCGACTTCTGCGCGCCAGAGAGGTTGTCGGCGGTAAGCTGCGGGTCGCTGGAGCTGATGCACACACCGATGACGAAGGAGCCGAGGACGTAGAAGAAGAGGATGCGCCAGAAGACGCGGCGGATAGCCTTCGGGATGTTCTTGCGCGGGTTGGTAGCTTCGCCGGCGGCGACAGCCACCATTTCCACACCACCGTAGGAGAAGGCGGCGTTTACGAGCGTGGACCACAGACCAGAGAAGCGTCCGGTGTTGCCCGTGCCGATGTATTCCTTCATGGCGCCTTCTTTCCAGTAACGGAAGCCACGACGGTCCTTGTCGGGAGCGCCTCCGAGCCAGATGACGACACCGGCGAGCAGGAGACCGAGGATGGTGATGATCTTGATGGACGCAAAGCAGAACTCGGCCTCGCCGTATATGGACACGGCGAAGATGTTCAGGCAGACAATGATGACAATGATGATCGCAATCCACACGCCCTGGTTGATTGATTGGTCGGTATCCCAGAAACTGATGACAACGGCGGCGGCAGAGATTTCTGCGCAAAGCGTGATGGCGCATTGGTACCCTGGAGTGCTGTTTTAGCAAGAGTGGAAGAGGTCTACAAGATGACTTACAGTTGTTCCATCCAACAGCAAAACCAAGAGCGGGGTCGGCGTAACGCGCGCAGTACTGAGGAATAGCACCAGGAAGCGGAAGCCAGGTAGACATCTCACCGAGACTCTGCATCATACCGTAGACAGCAGCACCAGTGATCGAGTAGCCGAGGAGGACAGAGACGGGACCGGCATGGGCGAAGGCAGTGCCGATACCGAGGAAGAGACCAGTTCCAATGGTTCCACCGAGAGCAATGAACTGGATGTGTCGAGACTTGAGACTGCGACCTGTCAGTACGAGATTGCCGGAAATCTTGGACATACTCACCCTCGCTCGACGTATCCATATTGCTCAGCGGTCGCGATATCACCGTAGATGTCAGCAGCCTCACCGACAGCAGCACCTCTTTGCGCAACGATTTCCTTGACACCATGGTCGCTGTCGCTCCCATGCTGAACGGTGTAGGGGTCCTTCTCAATATCCGCCATTTGTGCGTATTCTGAACCTGCGCAGTCTCGAGATCAGGCGTGTGCAAAGGTGAAAGTGAAAAGTCCCAAAGGACTGCGGGTACAAGAATACCACGAACGACTGAATTAGGCGAGAGGCCTAATAAGAATTAATGAGGGACAATACCTCGGACGCTCTGGCTCGGATGGGAGCACAGCTTGTGCTTTTAATACTCGCACACCCAACTGTAGCACCCTAGCATAGGGTCCCTTTGTCCCATATGCCCAGCAGAACGGGCGCTTGGTCACCCTAAGCCTTCGAAGATTGCGGCTTGGCCTCGCGGACTTGGCCTGCCGGGGTCTTGCGACCATTTCGTGCGGTCTGGATTATTGGCGTATCTGCAATGGCGGCAAATCACCCTGATGTGGGCAGGCCAGCTCCTCAGCTATTGCCGGCGAGCGATTGCCTAAAGTCTGCATACACCGGCAAGGACTGATAATGGCAACCAATCCGGAAGGAGAAGGATCAGAAGGCGCAACCGACCCCAGGCGCACTACAGGCGTCTTACCATTACCCAACATGCACTCGTGGGGTACCCTTGTACACCTGCATCGCCTTGCGCGAGTGAAACTACCTCGCTCTTGGATTATGAGCTCTCAGCTACTCTTCTTCCATCGACATATGGACGCCGATTTTTTTTTCATTCTCCCACGACAATTTCCAGGTGAATAGGGCACAGACACTGTCTTATCGCCTGCGGTGCGATTTGGCTTCTCGCTCAAGCCTCGACGAGATAGCAACGGGCCACTGGGCACTTTCTGGGCGGGTGGACGCGCGGAGGATAAATTGGCGGGCGGCGCAGCTGCCATCTCGTTGGTGGAATCCTCGGACCTTTGGACGAAAGAGGCATCCTTCTAGAACGCTTCCCCGAAGCCCTCGACACCAAACAAAGGACCCTACATCACGACTTTCTGTCACAACCGGACATTTGGAACTGGCGTGCAGACATTACGAGCGCGCCTTGAGATAGGCATTGCTCCAGCGAGTTGCGCGCGGATAAACACCTTTTGTACAGCGCGGCTGCGCACCTCGGGAGGCGCTGGTATCTGAGGATCTGGGGTTTTTAATTTTGTGCCACTCGAGGTTCACAGCCGGCACGCCCGCTGGACCAAGGTTGCCCTGGTCGACCCGCGCGCTGACCGGCCCACCTCCACCATTCTCGTGTCGGGATACCCACCTGCCAATCTGGGGTTCTCGCGAGGTAATACGAAGGATATCAAGACAATCACGCTCATCTTATGATCTCACGCCATTCTGCTCATCTATTCGCTCTCCAGGAAATGGTCTCCTCTTAGTGTTGGTTCGATGGGTGTGGTAGGCTACGAGAGGCTTCGATCGCCGCTCGCGTGGGTTGTCACTCGCAGTTGACAGCCTCGCACTCGTACATTTCTGTGGCGCTTGCGCCAGCCAATGCACAGGGCGTAGGGTGTGCAGCCGAGGGAGCGGAAGGCCCGAACGAAAGACGTTTCGAAACCCTGGATGAATCCACAGCGGCGGAAGGTCTCGCAAGAGTGCTGAGCACAACGTTGCACAAGTTCTGTATTCGAAGGACGAGACTTCTTCAAGACAACATTTGAAGGAGAGGATCATTCACGAGTCTTGACGTGCTCTACTCAGCAATCTCGAACACAGGATTACTGCGTTGGAAGTCGTTCCAGCTTATGCCGCTTCAAACCTCATCGCCCGATGTAAAGCGTGCCGGGCCAGCTCACGCCGTGAGTGGTTGTTCGCTCACTGCTGCGACTCCGTTCCAGAGGCTGGAGATCGCCCGCCAGGACGACCCCCGTAAGGCAGGAAACACTCCATCGCTTGAGTCCTCAAGCATCCATTGGCGGCTGCGCGACTTACACTCCTAGCCTGTTCAGGACTGCGACACTGGCGTGTGCCTTTTGGGAGGCCTTGCCGTTCACATGGCTGACATGCGACCCTGTCGAGCTGTAGAAACCGAGGTGTTGGATTGCGGAAGCTCCGGCAGAGGCTCTCTGGATATTGCGGCTACTGAGGATCTGGAAATGTGGCACACTGCATTTGTTGCAGTGGATGTAATTTTTCATTTACACTGGAGACATGAAGATTAAGGATCGAAGATGCATCATCGACCTTCAGTCTTCAAGGTTGTTGTGGCAGCTCACACAGCGCAAGACCAGCAGACGACTGGCACGACTGAGCGTAACTGCTGACCTCAGTGCCTGTTCGAGACTGTACATTGCCATCAGAGTATATCGAGGTCCTGCCACACAGGCGCCGTATCTCAACGCCTCCCAAGCGCATACGACAGATTATCGGAAGCTACCACACCACATCACATGAGAGTCACCCAATATCCTCAACAATTGTCGCACCCCCACGCCTCGTTCTCACCGAACGAAGTCTTGAACTACGCCGCAGCCTATCTCACCACTTGGTCGCCTTCTTTTTAGGGATGTGCCATTACGGTAGTTTTCTGAAGTTACGCGTATTTAAAGTAACTTGTAATATATAGTAACTTGTTATGTCTAGTAATATTCTTAGTATAGTAAATTAAGCTACTTGGTAAATTTTTTAGAAACTTTCTTAGAGTCTTCAGTATATAACGTACCTCACGGACGAGCTGGACCCACAGACGTGCTGGACACTTTATTAAGACCTTCATAAAATTTATACTTTTTACGATAGTACAGGACAAACGCGAATGATTATTAAAAATTATAATAAGCTAAGTCAAGTTCCATGATCCCATGAATCGAGTTCCTCCAACGACAGATTCTTGCGACAAGTTACTTATAGGTGCGTAAGTTATACCTAGTGTTATAAGGCTCTCACACCTTAGTCCGGTCTGGGTTAGGGCGGTAAGGTATCGTGGTGCTTCACAGATTATTTAGTAGTATAAGTTAATGCGACACTTAGCGTGGCTAGATAATCTAATCTTATAATAAAGTAAGATAACTATTAGTCTATATAGGAGAACGTACTCGCACAGAAGATATGTAAGTTAACTACAAGGAGAGAAACAACATAGGAGAATTATCACACTATATACTAGTCTGTTTCCTCCTTGTAGTCCCGCCAAGACTCCGTAGTCCCAGGGACTCTAGTAGTCCTATGGGACTTCCTTTTATGCGGGACTTTAATACGTAACTACTAATATAAGCTACCCCGCGCCTTTTTGTATTTTGTTATTTTTACTATCTTGTTAATAATTACTTTCTTAGCGTAATTACCTAGCTTCCTTCTTTTAGTTCTTGTAGTCGTAACACTATCCTCCCTTTTAAGGTTATTATCCTAATATCTTACTTTACTATGCTATGCCATTAGCGCGTAGGTGCTAATTATTATAAAGGTGCGTCCCCCCTGCGTCTTAAGGTAGGCCGCAGCCTCTCCTTAATTCCCCTTGCCTTACTAACTATGCTAAGAACCCCTTGTTCGTCCCTTGCGACCTGTCGTGCCCGTGCGTAAAAGGTAGAAGCTTAGGGCCTAGAGATAGCGTCTAGTTATAAGCGTTATTAGAAGAAGAAGTTATAGTATTTTATTAACGCTGCTTTTAGGCAGTGTGCGGGCTATCTCGCAGCCCATGCCAAATATAGTCTATAGATTCCTAAGAAGGATTAGGAGCGCGTTTAGAAAGAGAAGCGCGAAAAGCGCCTTAAGCTTCTTCGTGCGAAGGAGCTAGCTGCTTGCTTAGAGCGTGAATTAGCGGAGGTAGAGGAGAAAGAGCGCAAGTATGCTTAATATAACCTACGCATAGCTAATGCGATTAAGGCGTTAAAGTAGCTAGAGGAGGATTTAAAGGGTATAGCTAGCATTTGTAAACCATCGCCACACGTACCTCTAGGGGCTAACTTAGGCTAGTTACAGGCTAACTTATTTATTTCTTTTAACCCTTTCGCGTCTTTTAACCTCTCTAAGTTCCTTGCTAATCCGGTCGCGGCGCCTCTGGATGTTCCTCGTGGAACTTCTCCAGCGCTGTCCTACAGTTCGTGAGGTTTTATACTAGTTCCTATGTGTTATGGTCCTCTGGCCATCCTTCCCACTTCACTAGATACTTGTACTGACGCCCGATTTCTTGTAGGTTCCTAATGGCTTCGACCTCGTACTCCTTGTCCTCGAGTTCGAGTTGTGTTTCTAGTTTGGCATTTGGTGGTGCTAGTTCTAACAATAACTTATAGAAGACTAGGTAGATTCGTGTATCTATAGGTAACTATAGTTTAAAATTAACTAGTCCTCTAACCTCTTAAATTTTAAATAGTCCTTTTTAAAGGTTATCTAGTTTTTTACTTAGCCTTATTATCTTAAGATTTTTTCGCGAGAGGAGGACTCTATCCCTCTCCTTAAAAGTTAGTCTTATAATTCTTTTTTTATTTACCTATCGCGCTATTTATTTATTACGCCGCGTAATATTCTCGTGCAGTGTCCTATGCAGGTTCTATATAAGTTTGGCTTTATTAGCTGCGTTCTTCGCAATACTCTGGATGTCCAATGGATCCCGGTAAGTCGTCGGCTCACATCCATGGTTGGCATAATATGGCAAGTACCCCGTAGTCGCCGATCTTGCGCTATTATATGCCAGCTAGGCTGTTGGCAACAGCTCGACCTAATTATCTTAAAGCTTATTTATATATATCTGGAGATATTATTCTAACGTTTAGTTTATTTGCTTAGTTTAGTTATCTATTTTAGGATAGAAGCTCGTCGTGAGCTTATACTTAATTCCTAATTTAGCTATAAACGTGGTCTAGTATAATAATGTAAATATCTTAGCCCTATCTATAATAAACTCGTTAGGTCGTCTAACCTATAATATTAGTTCTTGTTCTACTACGTAGGCTAGTTCTTCTACTAATATAGCTTCCCTAATTAGCACAAATCTTAACTCTTTAGTAAGTTAATAGATTATAACTAAAATTAAGTTATAGGGATCCTTGTTCCCTAGTGCTAGTAATGCCAGTAACTTTACGATAAAGTCCATAGTTACGCTTAACTATAGTCTTAGAGGCGGCTTTAGTAACTATAAGAGGCTATAGGGCTTATATCTCTTAAGCTTATTCTTATAACAGGCTAAATAGTTGCCTAAAACCTTCTATACCGCCTAGCGTAGCCTAGGGATAGTATATTTATTCGCAATTTAACGCGTTGTTTTAGCGATCCCTAAGTATCCCTAATCCCTATTCTTATATAGTTTTTTAATTAGCAGCGGAGCCATCTACTCGCTAATCTAGATATAGTTTTAATAGTCCCGTGCTATTAATTTCGTAGCTTAGTAGAAATCGTACGCTTAGTAATCCTTATTCGTGAGCCTACTATAATCCTATATCCTGTCTATAACTAGCCTGTAATAGGCAAGATCCGCGCGCTGTACTTCCAGTGCTGGCGCGAGCTATATCTTATTATAGCGAAGGATTCCGTCCTTCGCGTAGGTTAGGATTACGATATAATTACTACTATTATCTTCTTCTATAAGGTCTAACTATCTACTAAGTGCATCTGCCATAGTGTTTGCGTTTCCTAGCAGATGCGTGATGCGGAAGTTAAATTCTACTATCTATTTAGACTATCTAGCCTGTCGCCGATTAAGCTTCTTAGTCGTTGTAAAGCGGGTTAGATTAAGGTAATTAGAAAATGCCTCTATCTAATACTTAGCTCCCTTAAGCTGTGCTTCCTATTATTTAAAGTAGTTAATAATAGCAAGTAATTTTTTATTATAGATTTTATAGTTAAGCTCCGCTCCTAAGAGCTTTCTTACATAATAGAAGACGGGTCTCCACTTCTAGTCATTACATTCTTGTAGTGGTACGGCCCCCAACGCATAGTCCAATACGTTTGTATAGATGCGGTGTTATCGCTCCGGGTCGTATATCTATAGTAGGGGTGCTATTAGGAATAGGCGCTTTAGTTATTTAAAAGCTTCCTTCTCTATTTCCTGTAGAGGACGCCATTTCCCTATCTTTATAAGTTCTCTTAGTAGAGTGGTGACCTTTAAGTAGTTCCTAATAAATTTGCGATAGAAGTTAGTAAAGCCTAAGAAAGATTAGATATCCTTTACTAATTCTAGTAGTAACTATTCTTCTATTGTCGCGATCTTCTTTAGGTCCATTTTAACACTTTCTCGGGATATTACAAATCCTAAATATTCCGTCTCAGTAACATGAAACTCGCATTTCTTAGGGTGTAGGAGCAATCGATACTTCTATAACTTTTATAGTACTTTCCGCACATGCTCCTTGTGTTCTTCTAGGGTCCCATGTAAATATATTAGGATGTCGTCAAGGTACGCCATGTAAAATACGTCTAAGTATTTATGTAGTACTTAATTTATTAACTCCTAAAAGGTTGCTAGTGCGTTAGTTAGCCCTATAGGTATAACTATATACTTAAAAAGGCCGTATCGCGTGCGGAAAGCCATTTTCCACTTATGCCCTTTTATAATTTAAATTCTATAGAATCTATCCTAGACATTAAATTTCGTGAAGTATTTAGCTCCTCGGAGTCTATCTATAAGCTCTATTATTAGTAGTAATAAGTAGCGATTCTTAATTGTCACGGCGTTTAGCTATTTATAATCTACATAGAGTCGCAGCCTGCCGTCCTTCTTGTAAATAAAGAGTATAGGGAAGGCCGTAGGGCTCTAACTAGGCTGCTATTTCTTAGAGCGCAGGTTTTTCTAGATAAGCTCCTTTAACTCTTTTTCTTATTTATATATAAGGGGCCTTAGGCGCTCTAGCCGTAGCTTAGCTCCTTCTATTAATAGTATCTTATAATCCTATTCTTTATGTTTAGGTAGGATAGTCTTGTCGTGTTCCTTAAATAGGTCTGCGAATTTCTTGTATTCTTCTAGTAGACTAGGATTATTTAGGACTATTTTAGTCTCCTAGACCTATATATAGTGCACCTGTCCTAGGTATTACTTTAAGATCCTGTCTATTTTACATACTAATATTTCTTATATCTTAGATAGTCGGCTCTCCTTCCTTGCCTAAGGTTTTCGTGGAGTTTCCCTTCTACTAGGACTCTCCTAAGCCATCACTAGTGGCCTTCGGGGAAGGATTATTTATTTAATCTAGTTTATCTATAGATTATGTTACTCTAGCTATTTATATCCTACGATAGCTTTAATGTCTCCCATCTCTGTAATAGTAAAAACATGTTAGCTCTCTAGGCCTGCTATGTTAACTTATACTAGCGCTGTCTCGAGGCGTAGCTAACTATTACTATATCCTTATAATTAGGTCCTGTCCGCAAGTCCTATTTGCAATAGTATCTTTTTGTTACGATATAGTATATCGTATTTCTTGACCACTTGTAGGGCAATCAGACACGCGTCTACCCCTAGGTTAATTAGTACTATAACACAATGTATATACACCGTAATGTCTTTAATTAAGCGCTTCTCGACTCTGCGAGTGTCTACTTAATAAGCTATAATAATCGCACTATTACTAGTGTAGCTCGTTGCCTAGTAATAATTTAGTTTTTTAAGTCTTCGGACTTGTTTTAGACCCCCCATAAGGCCTCTACCTCTTAGATCTAACCTTTAAGTCGTGCTAGCTTCGAGACTTCCTTAATTTAGTACTACTTATATTACTATTAATATAGTGCATAGGTTTCTTTAATCCTATTAGATTCGTATACTCCCGGTATCTCATGTTGCGGGCAGTTTAGAGTAAGGCACTCGTTCTGGGCTAATGCGTTATACCCTGGGTAGCTATCTAAAGAAGCTGCTTCTTCCTGCAGGTTTAGGTGTACGAAGCACTATAGGTTACATTACTCTTACCTAATTAATAAGTAGTCTACGTCTCTTCCTAGCTACGTGCTCCCTATTATCGTGCTAGTATCGCGGGGGTCTAAGCCCTAAGGGAACTAGCCTATTTTAAACTTTTATTACCTGTGTACCTCGCAAGTAATATTAAAATATTAATACTAACTATTCTATTTATAGTGCTTAGCCTAATAGGCTAAAAAGTGCTTGTAGTAATTATTAGGCACGCTACACTAGCTCTGCTTTAGCCTATAGTGTTCTAAACCTCCTAAAAAATAGGAGGCCCTAACTCTAGCCTTAGAGTGTTGTTGGCATCCTTTGCGCGTGCATTGCCACTACTTGGCGTATTTATATTGTTCCTGTATCGTGATCTGGCGTAGGTATTGCTTTAGGCGCCCTTGTAGTTTTTCTACTAACTAGTAGGCGTCCTATGCGTGTGCCCCTTAGACGATTACTTTTGCCTTACACTAAGACGATTAATGTAGCGCACTGCTGCACATCCAGTAGGTGTTGTTAGCTAGTCTTTAGAAGATCTAGTACTTAGGAAGGGTCTTTCGTTCCTCTTCCTCTTTTATTGGCTCTAGGATCTCCTGCGTAAGATCCACTTCGTCGGCTTCTGCCAGCGTGAGGGTGGCCATGGCCACTTGTAGGAGGTTGGTTATATTAACCTTAGTTTCCTGACCGTCGTAGTCTTTAGCGAAGTAGCCTTATTTACTATATTAGAGGTAGGCTTTATCTTTAAACCTCTATTCTCGTTCTTTCTACAAAATGCTATTCTTGCCCTAGTAACTCTTCTTTAGTTTATACAGCTGTTTTCTCTTGCCGTTTTTCTTTTTGTACCATCGGGCTTTATTAGTTATAATAATATCTCTGTCCTGGTCTCTTCCTGCAGGCCTGGATCAATTTTCTTTTCTAGTAAGTAGTCTAGTACCGTGCTATTTCTCTAGCTTGCGTTCGTACAGGCGATTATCTACTTTAATTATATTATTAATAAGTTCTTCTAGGTCGTTTGCTTTTCCTTAGTGGACTAATTCGTCTTTGACTAATTCTTTTAGTCTATTATAGTAGGCAATTATGAGTGGGGCTTCCCCCTATCTATTAAGTTCTGCCACAATCTGTTTAAACTCTAGTGTATAGAGTACCGCCGATTTCTCCTAACGTAGGCGCTGGAGGCGTAGTTTGGCTTAATATCCTTTATTAATAGTGCTAAATATTCCTTTTATGGCCTTGCGGAAGGACTCCTAGTCCTTAAACGCGTCTTTAGTAGCGTCTAAATTATAATCCTCTACTTTGCTATTCTTGAGGAAGTTATTAATTATTAGTCTAGCCTACGTAGCTGCCTTATCTTATATATTTATGTAAGTAACTAGGATCTTGTCTTATTCCGTATTAAACTTTCCTGGGTTGTAGTAGATGAATAGTTCTATCTAGGTTAGGAACGTTCCTGGGTGGTCCTTTCTGGAATAGGGTTTAGGCTTTAGGACCTTTAGTTAATACTTTGCATTTTCCTATTAGCTTATCTTCTCGCTTATCTAGTTAATAATTTCTTGTAGCTAGGCTATCTAAGCCGCTTGTTTAACAACTATCTCTCTTAGGGTCTTTTCCTTAGGTGCCAGAGCTACAGTGGTCGAACTAGGTCCTGCCATTATACCGTAGGGTAGTTAAAGTGTTATAAGGCTCTTACACCTTAGTCTAGTCTAGGTTAGGGCGGTAAGGTATCGTGGTGCTTTATAGATTATTTAGTAGTATAAGTTAATACGACACTTAGCGCGGCTAGATAATCTAATCTTATAATAAAGTAAAATAACTATTAGTCTATATAGGAGAACGTACTCGCACAGAAGATATATAAGTTAACTACAAGGAGAGAAACAACATAGGAGAATTATCATACTATATACTAGTCTGTTTCCTCCTTGTAGTCCCGCCAAGACTCCGTAGTCCCAGGGACTCTAGTAGTCCCATGGGACTTCCTTTTATGCGGGACTTTATTACGTGACTGCTAACATAAGCTGCCCCGCGCCTCTTTATATTTTGTTATTTCTGCTATCCCGTTAACAATTACTTCCTTGGCGTAATTACCTGGCTTCCTTCTTTTGGTCCTTGTAGTCGTAACACCTAGCCTTACTATAGTATTAATAGTACTACTAGATAAATTTGCCTTTATTAGTACGTACTTTTTTTTCTTTTTTATATTACTACGCACCTTAAACTTTGTTAGATTAGCTAATTGTTATTATTCAGGATCCAACATGAGGATAGCGAACCATTTTGTACTTAGTTATGACGCGTACTCGTGAGCGCACTCTTGTTCTCGCCAAACTACGGCGTCGGCGCTTAGGGAGTTACGTGACTGGTCACCAAAGAGCGACCTTAGACTAGTATATAGAAACGTGGAGTAGGGACCTCTGTACTTATGTTTAGTTATACTAATTAATTTTTATTATAAATAGTTTACTAGCTTTCTTTTCTCTTTAGTTTTAGCGTATATTACGTTTTAACTTATAGTAGTCTTTATTAATTTAGATAGGTTCTTCTAATAGTACCTTTATAGCGTTAATTTTTACGCTACTACGTAGTAGTTCTTTTTACACTAACCTCTTGAGTTCCTTATAGTATATTATTATAAAGCTAATATTATTTTAAAGGACTTAGTTTACGTACTTACGAAATTTAGCGTTATATTTTACTATAAAATAGGTTTATTAGATACTCTGTATAGCTTGTTTAGTAATAACTACTTTATTAGTAATTTTAAAGTATTACTTAACCTTCTCATAAAAGTTATTATAGTCATTAATATTTTTATTAATTATATCTCTAGTACTATTATCTCTAGCTAGGTAATTATTAAGATATAGTTTAATCTACTTAAAAGCGTGTTCTTTTATATAAGTAAAGGTAAATATAGTTTTATTATCCTCTTCCTATTATTTCTTTATTCTATAAAAGTATAGATCAAGTTATAAGATCTATAGTTCTAAATTCTTATAATTACTATAAAAGAAGTTAAATTTACTATAGTAGCTTCTTTTATCTTTTATAGTAATTATATTTTTCTTCAAAATATCTATAGCGTTAGAAAGGATTTTATATTTACTTATATTAAAGATGTTTAAAATATTAAGCCCTTTAAGGTAGCTAGTCTTAAAAGAGACTAGAGTTAGTTCTTAAGTAAAAGTAATATTAAGATAAGTAAGAGGTATTAATAGCTTCTGCGTATTAATAGATTTATTAATATTAAAAAAATATATAATTATAAATAAATTAACTAGGGCCTAAGCATAATCTAAATAATAGATTAAATATAAAGTTAAATATAAGTATAGAGGAGCTATACTTAGCGTTCCTATATACATAACTAATCCTATAATATCCCATAGTTCTATATTATCCTAAACGTGATACATGTAGAATTCTATAGTATAGTTACGTAATCCTAATATCCTATAATCTTGGCGTATGGGACATCGTGAGACATTACATAGTCCTTAATAGGGTAGTAGCGCTACCTTTTATTATAAAGTGCTTAATATCGTTCTATTAAATCTTATATAACGATAGCACGTGATAGGGAAAGGAACACATGGCTACTCGCTTATAAAAGCTAGGATTAACACTAGTTCTAATACTACTTATATATATATTATACTATACAAGAATACACTAACTTTAGTATTCTTATGCATACCTTTTAGTACAAGTAGGGAAGTCACATAGTATTGACTTAGTAAGCAGAGCGCTTACCCTATTACACCTAGGATCCTAATATAAACTAAGTTTATTTATTATTTAGCTATTCTTAAAAAGTATAATAACCTAATTATAAGGTAGACTTTTTTACACTAGATAGAGAGGTAGTACTTGCCTAAAAAAATAATAAATGGCAAGATTACCTAGCCTATTATATTAATATCTTAAATAAATAAAGTATACTTTAATTGCTCTATTATATGCTCTTTAGCTATCCTTAATAATTAAAGCTGATAGTAACTATTCTAGTTAATATTATACCTACTAATAAGCTAGATTTACTAAAGTTATAAGTATTCTTATCTAAAATACTATACTTAGTATTAATATTCTTTACAGGCCAGAACTAGCCCTCTATAGCCCTAAGATCCTTATAACAGACCCTTTTATAATTATGCTTTTAATTAAACTTAATTTTAAGTAGGCTGGTAAATGGATTGGATCGCAGGGGCCACAGTTAGGTCTAACTAAGCAGAACCCCAAAATTCTAAATTTTAAACTCTTTATTAACTTAATAAATATAAGACCTATTCTTATGCAATTTTAATATTAAGTGTATATATATAAGTTATATAACTCTTAAAAAAAGCCTATATTTTATATTTATATTAGAAAGAAATTATCCTTTAAGTAATATTTTATGTTATTTTTTACGATGCACGACTTAATATACTATATAATTTTTTAAACATTAAATATATTACTACTAATGTATATATACGCCTTATATTAAATTTACACAAGTATAGCTCCTCTATTTATGAAGTTATAAGGAGTTTAAAGTTTAGAATTTTTGTGTTCTACTTAGACCCAACTGTGGCCCTTGCGATCCAAACCATTTATAAAGCCTAATTTTAAGCTCTAACTAATGCTTAATAAAATTCATAGCCTAGTTTTAACTAATAAAAATATAGTACTACTTAGGCTAGTAAATAGGTTAGGTTCTATTATATAAGAACCTAATCCTAACCTAACTTTAACCTAACTTTTTAGCACTAGTGTAGGTTAGGATTAAGTTAAAGTTAGGTTAGGATTAAGTTAAAGTTAGGTTAGGATTAAGTTAAAGTTAGGTTAGGATCAGGTTATATTATATAAAAACTTAACCTTAACTTAACCTTAACCTAATCCTAACCTAAGCTTAGTAATCCTTAACCTATTTACTAGCCTAGTATTACTTAGCTTATAAAAATTAACAATATCTTTTATAATAATAAGTTAGGGCGGAAATTCTTGTGCGTCGAAGTTAAAAATATTCTAAATAATTATTTTTTCTATTATTTTTTATAGCTTTATTATATTAACTATATAATTATATAAAAAAGTAACTCTAGCGCGTCGTGTGCCTAGCATACTTTAAGAAATATTATAAAGTATAGTAGTGCATTATAGTATTAAATTTATATTTAATTTAAGAGCATAGAGTACGCGCTATATTTAGCCTTCTTTTAAGTCTAGTAAAGTATTCTATTATTAAAATATTGCGATTTGTTATAGGTAATAGTACGTTTTAGTGGGGTCTTGGAAAGTATCCAGCTCGCCTAGGTGTCTAGCTCGCTTATGAAGTACGTTAAGTTACGAAAAATTATAGTAACTTGTAACATTACGGCCCATCTCTACTTCCTTTACCGTGTCCGTGCGCGTAACGATCGGATTCGCGTAACGATTGCCAAACACCAAACCATCTAAACTTTTCACACGCGATAAATCTATCAATATAGACCTAATTTAAGCTACAATAGATAAAATCAAATTAATTAAACTAGGAAAACTGTTGATAGGGCTCTTACAGCTAGCTATACATGAGGTGAGCATAGTATGGCAAGGTAGGAGGTTTTTACGGTGTGTACAGCGTACGAAGTAATAGGGAGGGCAACTAGTTCGTGTAATTGCTCTATCTCTTTATTGTACGAACGAAGGTGGCGATATTTCAGGAGGCGAGCTACGCACGGACATTACATAAGACAACCACGTGATTACGTGTTGGGCCTTATAGAATACCCTTCGCCGTATCGCCCCTGCGTACGGACAAAAACACTTTATATACACTAAAAGTGGCGCACAGACATGGCGTTAATTAAAAATACTTTATTATAAAATTATAGATAGGTTTAATTATCGCGAACTACTAAGAGAATTAATTAATAAAAGCTTAACTTATAGTAAGAGCAGGAGTTAATATACTATTTTAAAAAACTTATAAAGAAACATATATCTCTTAATAGAGAAATAATACGGAACTTTGTCTCTTTAATAGTAAAGGAGCTAGTTATCAAAAGCTAGGTTACGCGCTTTATTAACTAATATAGTATTTATTTTATTTTATAATACGTAGTTAGGATAGATTATAATCGCTATAAAGCTAATTTAGTAAATAAATATTACTACTTTCTTAACTTTCTATATAGCAGGATTAATTAATATTATATAAATCCTTAGTATATTTATAATATAGACAAAAAAGGCTGCCTAATTAGTATTATTAATAAATTGAAGAGAATATTTAGTAGATAAATATTTAAGAAGATAAACAATAATATTAGGCTTACCTAGCTTAAGTAGGTGTTTAATTACTGTATATAAAAAAGACTTAATAATTATATTAACTTTTAATTATGAATAATTACAAATTCTATATTATAGTAGATTTTATTAACTACTATAATTAAAATAAAATCCTACTTACTATCTTACCTCTTTATTTAACTTATATAATTTAGCTACTTAATATTATACTATTTAAGTCTTTCTTAATAGCCTACTTAGTAAAGCTATTATAATACCTTTATAGAAGCTAAGGCCTAGCTTTTATTACTAAAGGCAATTTCTTCTCCTTATTCTAGAATATATAAAAGGCCTCCTTATGTAATAGGCTAGATGCCTTGTTGTACTATTCCTCGGTGAAACCCTCGGTGAAACTCTTAGTGCTCCTTTAGACTGAGTGGGGCCTTAGAAATCTCTCGAATCTTCTTAATAATAACAGCGCACATATAAGTTTGGCCTTACTTATAAATAGTTTACTCCTTATTAAATATAATCTTATTACTAGGCATTAGTAACCTTTGCGCAGCCCCTTATATTTTATATTTAATTACCCTTAAGTAGCTAGTGTAGCCGTCCCCTAGTGCTCCACTAATAGACTAATTACAAGACCTGCTTCTAAGCAGTAAGCAGTAACAAACTAAGCTATATAGTTAATCCCTAGCTACCCTAATAGAACGACTTGCAAGACCTGCTTCTAAGTAGTAAGCACTACTATAATAAGCAACGCTAGTGCAAGGACCTCTAATAGTTAAACGCCTGCCTAAGCACCACGATAAGCGACGCTAGTGTAGGGACCTTTAATAATTAAACGCCTGCCTGAGCACCACGACAACGAGCAACGCCAGTATAGGGACCTTTAACAGTTGAACGCCTGCCCGAGCACTACGACGAACGCAGTAAGATAGAGACTAGTACTTACTATAGAGCTTTAAACGCTTAATAAGATAATAAAGGATAATCTTAGCAAATAATACTAACACTACTAAACTCGAGTATTAAAGCAATAATACAGTAGATAATAGTATAGATAGGCAAACTTATAGCGCGAATAGCAAGAATCAAAAGTACTAATGTCCTAGCACCTACTGCGACTACTGCTGGTATAATACCTGCGACACCTGCAGCACCTACAACACCTGCGACACCTGCGGCAGCGTACGAACCGAAAGGACTTAAGGACCCTGAGGCATTTAATAGAACTCGAAGCTAGTATTTACCATAGAAATACTAGATTAAAGCAAAGCTAAGGTCTAAGACTTGACGATTCTATATAGACCGACTCGCGATCGACTACACTTTTAGTCGTATAATAGGCAATGCCAGAGCACGTATCTTCCCATAGGTATCTATTTACGCCGTAACTAGCACGCTTAATTAGTTCTTTTAGTATCTTAATAAAGCGTTTAAGGACGCGCACATGGCTAAGACTATAAAGAGCAAGCTTTAGAACATATAGTAGAAAACACACAACGTACGCGACTTTATTCAGGACTTTAACAAGAAAGCTCTAATAGCTAGCCTATTTAACTATACTATCCTAAAGAGCATGTTCCTACACGCTCTTAATCACGAGTTACGGACCGCCCTTGCAGGCACTATCTTTCCTAAGAGCACTATAATTAAGGAGATACACTTACACATTACTGCTATATTAGATAATCTATAGCGGTTAAAGCTAAGCAGCAAGAAGAGAGACGCACTACTATAGAATACTACCTTAAGTAATATTTCTGCTAATCTGATAGACTAGGAACTAAGTAGAATATAGATGCAACGAGCGAAATAGGTCCCTTAAAAGGAGATTAATTAATAACGCGATAATAGATTATGTTTATAATACGAAAAGAAAGGCTACTAAATTAAGTCTTATACTCTAAAAGCTGCTTAGAATCCTAAGCGACAGCTAACTTAAGCCGCGAAAGTAAAAACTAAATTAAAAGTAAAAGATAATAATAACGCGATAGTAGTAAATAATAATAAGTTAGAAAAAGAGTAGCTCCTAGTTAAAGTCGCGATCAGGAGCCTTCACGAGTAAGTAAGAACACAAGAACAGAATAGGATAAGTTTAAAAAGAAAAACATGCTAGCACCCCCGCTTATAGTACATGTACTAGTTAATTAAACTAATTACACCGTAGCACTAATTAACTCTAGATACCTCTCTTACGCCCTTATAACCTATTCCTTTGTAAGACGAGCCAAACTCGAACGCATAGCGATTCCACGAAAGCCTATTATAGGGGTAAATAATTAAGTTAGCTAGGTTAACGAAGTTGCAAAGTTTACGTTTAATATAAATAGCTACACTAAGACTAGATTTGCGTATATCACGCTAAATAATACTAAAGAGGACATTATCCTAGGACGTCTATAGATAAATTAGAACCAAGTTACTATTACTCCTGTAAAGAAGTCAATATACCTGCGCGCTCTAGGTATTAGAATCTATAGTTAAGAAGGTAAGGCCCACCCACTAGAGATTTAAGAGGTTAGCGCCACAGAATTCTAGCGATTAATAAAAATGGCTTAGAGCAAAAACAAGAATCTAGGGGGAGCCATAAAGATATTCGCCGCCTCGCTAGTAGATATTAATAAGGCCTTAGCGCCTAAGCCAAAGATCGACGTCCTGTCTTTAGTTCCTAAGCACTAGAGGAAGCATATAACGCTCTTTAATCCTAAGGAAGCGAGCAAATTACCGCCGTATTAATCTAGAATTAACTACGCAATTAAGCTAGAAGAGAAGAAAGGGAAGAAGCCTAAAGCCCCTTAGGGACCTTTATATAACATGTTAAAAGGAGAGCTTCTAGTGCTACGGAAGGAACTTATATCTCTACTTAATAAAGGTTTTATATAAGTAAGTAATTCACCTGCTGCGTCGCTAATCCTATTTACAAAGAAGCCAGGAGGTGGACTGCAACTATGTGTTAACTATAAAGCACTAAACGCCTTAACAAAGAAGGACTAGTATCCCCTACTACTTATCTACGAGACTTTAAATAATATTACAAAGGCGAGGTAGTTTATAAAACTAGACGTTATTATAGCCTTCCACAAGATCCGAATCTAAGAAGGGGACGAGTGGCTTATAGCTTTCTAAACACGTTTTAGATTATTTAAATAGCTTATTACACTATTTGGACTAGCGAATGCCCCTAGCACATTCTAACGGTATATTAACTAGATACTCCGCGAATATTTAGATAATTTCTACATAGCGTATCTTAATAATATCCTTATCTACATAAATAGTTCTCTCTAAAAATATCGCGAGCAAGTTAACAAAGTGCTTATATAGCTAAAAGAAGCTAGGTTATATCTTAATATTAAGAAGTGCAAGTTTAAGGTTAAGATTATAAAGTATCTTAGCTTTATTATTAAAGCTAGGAAGGGCACACGCATAGATCTAAAAAAGGTTAAAGCTATTAAGGATTAGGAGGCGCTAAAGACTGTTAAGGGCGTACAAAGCTTTCTAGGCTTTACCAATTTCTACTAACGATTTATCCAAAATTTTGGCCAAATTGCCGCTCCCCTTACAAGACTCACAGGCAACGTTACCTTTAGATAGATAGTAGAGGAACAGAAGGCCTTCGATACACTTAAGAAAGTCTTTATATCCAAACTAGTGTTGGCCTAGTTCTAAGTAGACCGCGATACAGTTATAAAATACGACTTATCTAGTTATGTCACTACCAGAGTACTATCTTAATATAATAAGAACGGAATCCTACGTCCCTATGCCTACTTCATAAGAAAGAACACGCTTGCTAAATGCAACTATAAAATCTATAATAAAGAACTACTAGTAGTTATTAGAGGACTTAAAGAATAGGATGCTAAACTTTAATTAGTAGAAAAGTTTAAGGTGGTTACTAACCACAAGAACTTAGAGTACTTTATAAAGCCGCGAATATTAAATAAGAGACAGGTTCGCTGGTCGCTTATCCTAGGCAGATATAATATGGAGATCCTCTATAGGCCAGGCAAGCAAAATATCCGAGCAGACGCATTATCCCGGCGAGAGCAGAATTGTTAGGATCTGAACATGTATGGGACGCGGAGGACCAACGGGCCCTTAGCGGGGGTGACACTTGGTAGGGTTGCGCAACCGAGATCACGTGATGTACTATCCAGCCAAGACATACTATCCAGCCAAGATCATGGACGGTATACCATCCATGGATGACACGACCATCCACCAGAAAGATAGGATGGCAGAAAGATAGATGGACGGTAACCAATAAACCTCTTGTATATAAACCGACACGAATACCCTTATGGCATTCGTGTTTAATCTTGTTTATCAATCTATCGTTTAGATCTGAGTAAGCAACCTTGTTAATTTGATTATACTATACACACCTTTAATACTAACGCCCTAGTGATAAGCGCAAGCTATTACTACAACCTCTTTTATCTTACTAGTATTCCTGCCTAAGAACCAACCCTAACCCCTTAGGGATTAGCTATCCTTTTAGGGACTTAACATTTTGAACACCCTTAACATAAATACTAATAGGACCCCTAACTCTTCCATGGCTTCGGACAACTATATTACCCCTATAAGGGATGGCAAGAACAAGGCGCATAAACCTAACTTGTATAATAGTAATTATACCCTCCTCGATACCTGGCTCTTACAGCTAGACCTCTACTTCTTCGACTAGAACTAAGACCTTAAAGATAAGAAGAAGGTTATCTTTGCAGCGACTTACATGCGAGGAAGTGCTAAAGAATAGATCTATCCTTACTTAGTTAAGTACCTAGACATGGATTACGACAACGAGGATAAAGACTATATTAACTGTAACAAAGATGCTATTAACATTATTAAAGACTACGCTAACTTCAAGAAATGCCTCTAATAGATGTTTAGAATCGCTAATAAAACCGCTATCGCTAAGCAAGCGATCTAGACAATCTAATAGTAATAATCTGTAGCCAAGTATGCAGCTAAATTCCGCAAGTACGCCGTGTAACTTAACTAGGAGGATAAATCTCTTAAAACGATGTATAAATAAGGCCTTAAACGCAATATGCGCGAAGAACTCCTACGTAGTAGTGTAAAAATAGAGACCTTAGAAGAACTGTACAAAGAGACCATCCACATTAATAGGGAATGGTTTGCATTACAAGAAGAGCTACGCAAGAACCCGAGGAACGTTAGTTTTAGACGATAGGCACCTATAGTCTACAGAGCGCCGCCGAAAACACCTCGACGCCAGCAACGCAACTACTATAGACCCTAACCTATAAAAGATATCTAGTTTAATAACCTAAAAAAGGGAACAGGAAAGGCTATAGGCTTCCAAAAGCCTAACTAACGTATCTTAGATAGAACCTAACAACAGGGGACCAAGACGCGTAAATGCTTTACATGTGGCAAACTGGGCCACATCGCCAGGAACTATAGATCTAAGAACAAAGTTATTAAACAGTTAAACGTACTTATCGTCAATAACATAGAAGTAACCAACGAAGAATGGCAAGTAATACCCTCTATTAAGCAATCTAACATCCTAGACAAGGACTTAGAGCGATTAGACTTGCCTAACTCGCGACTCTACGAGGATGCATACAAAGGTTTAGATAAGAAAGAGATAGAGCTAATGCCTTAATCTCCTACACCTTACCCTAGCTAGAACAAACCTGTTACTAGTAAGACAACGAATGTTTTCGACTTCTTAGAAAAACACCAACCTCGAGAAGGAGACTTTAGGTTTACAGCGATAGAACAACAAGACTATGTAGAAGCATTTTTTCATGCTTACTAACCCGACCTGGTTAGTAAAGTAGTAAGAGAAATGGCAGATTACCGCTACGCCCACAAAGACCCTAAGAAGAAATACCTAAACAAAAGACCGAACTACAAACCATAGTACGACCTAGACCACCGTAACCCTACGCATAAGACTATACGATGGACCCTTTGCGGAGAAGATTAATATACTATTTATTACTAAGCTAAGGAATATAGCTACTTTCCCCGAACGTACTAATAATGCAGATAGGAGTGGTTTAACTGCCCTATTACCTATTATAACGTTTACCTCTAGGATAAACGTAAAAAGCGATACTTTCCACACCTTAACTAAGCGCTAAACTAAGTAATGTCGCTACTAGTTAATAGAAAATACGCATCCGACAAATGGCAAACATGCTTACACCCTAATTATAAGGAACATAAAGAGAAAAAAGGAAAGCATAGGTTTAATCGCATACTAAAAGGGACCACGACCCTTAGGATTAAAACAGTAACGAAGGAAGAGGACGGTGAAGCTCTCCTAGAAAAGGGCTAGTAGTAGCCTTAGGAGAAGAAGAAGGAAGGACACCTTAATCCCGCAAAGCCACCTATAGAAAAGATGTCTTTTTTAGACCTAGGCTTAGGAGGGAAGACGCCTTTAGAGAACTAAATGCTATAAATAGTTAGGCATTAATCAAGCTACTAGTATAGCTTAAAGAAACATGAATAAAAGCCATGCTAGACTTAGGAGCACAGGAAAGCTATGTGTTAAGAAAAGCACTTAATAGAGCAGGACTCTATAAGCGCAAGAAGGCTATACCCTATGCTATCCATGTCGCGAATAGATAACTGATGCCCGGCAAAGCAACGATTAAATATAAGGTCGAAACTACCCTCACGATCTATAGACACCAGGAATTGATTACCCTTGACATTATTAAGGAAGCTAATTACGACGTAATTTTAAGATTACCCTAGTTAAGGAAGCATAATCCTATAATTAATTAGGAGAGAAAAAAGCTATCCTTTAAGCGCTATAACTATGCATTACAAGCAAAGCCTACGCATTAATAGAGTATAATAGTAGATAAGAGAGCTATTAATACTATAGTCTCGCGACGGATAGTTGAAAAACGGAAGAAACCCTTGGCAGACGCTGGCAGGAACCACCAGGTTATAGAGCGCAAGAAGATGGAGGAAAGCATAAACCATGAAATTTCGGAGTGCTATTAAGCATGGAATTATATATTTACTGAGAGAGAGGGAAAAGCAAACCTTTTAGAACATTAGCCCTGGGATCTAGCGATAGACCTAGTAGAAGGGAAAACGCCACCCTTTGGACTACTATATGGCAAGACTAGAAAAGAACTCTAGCAAGAAAAGAAATTCATCGAGACGAATCTCGCGAAAGGATATATACAACTATCGACGTTACTAGCAGCCAGCCCTTTTATGTTTATTATAAAGAAAGACGGCACACTACGACTATGTATTGACTATTAAAAGATTAACGACATGACGATTAAAAATTAATACCTACTACTAAATATCTTAGAATTAAGAGACTAACTCTCAAGAGCTAAACGCTTTACACTAATAGACTTACGAGATAGATACTACCTTATACAAATTAAGGAAGGTAACGAGTAGAAGATAGCGTTTAGGTCACGCTATAAACTATTCGAATATATAGTTATGCCTTTTAGACTCACTAACGCACCGGCAAACTTCTAAGCACTAGTTAACTACGTACTCTATAACTACCTAGATATATTTGTTATCGCATATATAGACGATATACTTATTTACTCTAAAAACGATTTAGATCATGTTCCGCATATACAGACGGTGTTAACAGCACTAGACAAGGCATATCTTAGGATTAAACTAAAGAAGTGCAAGTGGCACGTAACACGACTTAAATTCCTAAGACACGTTATTAGTATAGAAGGAATCGAAGTCGCACCTAATAAGATTAAATGCATTAAGAACTAGCTAATACTAAAAATAGCGAAAAATATCTAAGAATTCTTAGGATTCTATAGATTTAATTAATAATTTATTAAGGATTACGCAAAGATCACGATACCACTTATAAACTTTATAAGAAAAGATATACTATTCGCATAAACTACAGAGTGTAGAATGTCGTTCTAACTCTTAAAAACCGCATGCATTATGCCACCAGTACTCATCTACTTTAGGGATGGAAAACCACTACAAATCGAAATAGACGTAAGCGACCTCGTAATAGGCGCCTACGCGAAATAAGAAAAAGATAGTAAATGGTACCCTATTGCATATTACTTATGTAAGTTTACCGACACGGAAGCACGATATAACGTACACGATAAGGAACTATACGTAATTGTTAAAACACTAAAACACTAGAGAATCTACGCTCTTAGCTACTTTACACTTAAGATCTTCACGGACTATAAGAACCTTACACGCTTCACGACCACAAAAGAACTTACGCTAAGACAGGCAAGATAGTTAGAAACGCTTAGATAATATAAATTTAAGATTATATATACACCCGGCAAAGAAAACGGACGAGCAGACGCACTTAGCTAATAATATAATCTTATAAGGGATAAAGTTAAAACCTACTCTATAATACTAAAATAAAATCCTAATAGTTCCTTAGAACCCACGGCGGAACTTAATTAACTCCTTATACTTACACGAGAAGTACCCAAGAAACAACAGACAGAGGTTATACGATAATACTACGACAACCCTGTATACAGACACCCTGGAATTAAAAAGATAGTGGAACTAATTCAGAGGAACTACAGCTTTAAAGGAATTAAGGAAGTAGTAGTAACCTATATACGCAAATATGTAGAATGCTAACGTAATAAACACGCAACACATCTTAAGTACGGAGAAATATAAGCTATCCAGATACCTACAGCACCTTAGGAAGACATCGCAATGGACTTTGTCACAGGATTGCCAAAGTCGAAAGATCCCACAAACAGAGTAAGTTACGACGTAATACTGGTAATCGTATGCAGATTTACTAAATACGTGAAATTACTATCGTGCAAAAAGGCAATAACAGCAATAGAACTAGCGTTCCTTATCCTAGATTGACTTATACGACATTATGGCATCCCTAAGATAATTATCAGCGACAGAGACAAACTCTTTACTTTAAACTACTAGACAACACTCACGGCACTTATTAGAACAAAACGAAAACTATTAACAAGCCTACCACCCACAGACGGATGGACAAACAGAACGTACAAATTAAACAATGGAAACGTACCTACGCATCTACTATAACAACCAGAAGAATAACTAGATTTCCCTATTACCAATAGCACAATTAGCATATAACAACAAGATATTAGTAGCAACTAGATATACACCGTTCTATGCGAACCACGGAAGACATCTATATCTCTTTAATTAGACATTTCCTACTACTATTAGAACGGAAGAAGCCATCAACACGGCTATAAAAATAAAAGAAATACATCAACAACTCTAAGAGAACCTTGAGAAAGCTTAACAGCAAAGCATTTCCTATATAAACTAAAAAAGAAAAACGGCACCTTAGCTAAAAAAGGGGGATAAAGTATATCTACTTACGAAAAATCTTTGAACCTAGAAGAAAAAGCACAAGAAACTAGATTATGTTAAGGTTAGACTATTTTTTATTTCTAAACAAGTATCACCGGTCAACTACTAATTAGAATTACCACCAGACGCTAAAATACACCTAGTATTCTATATAGACTGATTGGAACCAGCAGACTCTGAAATACTAGTTAAAACCACCTTCTATTACCAACCAGAGGAGGAAACCGAATTCGAAGTTAAAAAGATACTACGACACATAGATTAGCCACAAACCTACTTAATTAAGTGGAAAGGATATCTACACTTAGAAGACATATAGGAACTAGAAGTAAACCTTAACAACTATTATTAAATGTTAGCACAATACCATCGTTAGACCACGAGAAGGAACCCGGAACGATTAAAGGAGAACCAGATAGGAACTCGTTAAGAAGAAGATCTATTAGTAGATTAGGAAGGAGATTGTTGGCCTGTGACCAGCCTAGATTAGCAAGGAAATTGTCTTGGAACGGAGCGTCCGCACTTGAGCTCTCCGTCTCTTACACCTTATCTTAGGCATCTAGTAATTTCTTATCCTAACGCGCGAATAGCCTCTTACAACTCTTAATCTCTAATAACTCACGCTTATGCTAAGTAAGTTCTTATTAACTGCGTAACGTCTCTTCCTTAGCGCGAGCTAACTCTAGTTGCTTTTTACGCTCTTTATCCTTTACCTTCTCCCACTCCTCTTTAGGAACAAACAGCTCACACTCGCTCCTTGCAGCGATACAACTAGCATAACGACCAGACGCAGTATCCACGAAACAACAAATGTTTAGCTTTTCGCAGCGGGTGCAGCGGAAAGACATCTCCTTACTACCCCCTTTAACACGACAAATGCGATCACGCCGCTCTTAGGTCAAAGTCTTCTTACAAGGCGCGCGCGCTTTACGGGGCTTAGGATCCTTAGGCATGATCAGGAAGGCACTAAGACCAGAACGCGAAAACAGCGACTTACGCGAGTATTTATATGCGACGACTGTATCTACAGCCAGGAGGCGCGGAACGAGGATACCAAGGACGCTATCTGGAAGAGGGGAGGTAATATTAGGATCTGAACATGTATAGGACGCGGAGGACTAACGGGCCCTTAGCGGGGGTGATACTTGGTGGGGTTGCGCAACCGAGATCACGTGATGTACCATCCAGCCAAGATATACTATCTAGCCAAGATCATGGACGGTATACCATCCATGGATGACACGACCATCCACCAGAAAGATAGGATGGCAGAAAGATAGGTAGACGGTAACTAATAAACCTCTTGTATATAAACCAACACGAATACCCTTATGGCATTCGTGTTCAATCTTGTTTATCAATCTATCGTTTGGATCTGAGTAAGCAATCTTGTTAATTTGATTGTGCCGTACACACCTTTAATACCAACGCCCCAGTAACAAGCGCAAGCTATTACTACAACCTCTCTTGTCCTACCAGTATTCCTGCCCGAGAACCAACCCTAACCCCTTAGGGATTAGCTATCCTTTTGGGGACTTAACAAGAATCTACCCGCAGACACTAGCGATAACTAACTATAGAGAAGACTTATACAAGTCTTAAAGCCCACTACATCGTACTATAAGGAATTAGACAATACTAATAAAGAGACAGGTATTATAGTAATATCTGTAAAAGTTCGTGCTCTACCCGCCGCAATTTAAGGAAATACTTAAGAAGACACACGAGATCAAGATACTATTAAAAACCTCTAAGTTAAGTTAATTAAGAAAGACCTAGTTTATTAAGAAGCACGCCAAGCTATAAAAAGTAGATAATGGAAATTCCCTATTACACTCTAGATTAAATACTTAATTATAGAATATAAGGTTAAGGACTAAATGCTCTACTTCCGAGGACGAAAATAGGTACTAAACCACAAACCCCTACGAACGTCTATTATTGAGCAGATACACTGTTCTGTGGCTACTAGGCACCCTGGCAGAGAGATTACATACAAGATAATTGCAAGAGACTTCTTTTGGCCAGGAATGTCTAACGATATTCGACGATATATACGGAACTGCGATACATGCGGAAGAATAAAACCGTAGAGAGATGGTCTGCAAGGCTTTTTAAAACCCCTGCTAGTGCCCGAACAAATCTGGAAGGAGATCTCGATGGACTTTATTAAGGGCTTGCCAGAGAGCAACGGCAACACAAACCTTATAGTTGTTATTAACCGCCTAAGTAAAGACGTTGTGTTTATGCTACTAGTAAACCTAGAAACATAGATAGTAGTGCAAGCGTTTATTACGTATGTTATTACCTACTATTAGATTCCTAATGTAATTACGTTAGATTAAGGCAGCTAATTTGTTAGCGTGTTCTAGACAAGACTCTGCGAGATTCTTTAGATCAAGCGGCGATTATCCACAGCATTCCATGCTTAAACTAATAGAGCAACAGAGCGCATGAACAGCACATAGGAGACATACATGAAAGCCTTTGTTAGCTGGGCTCAAAATGACTGGGCACCTCTCTGCCCGCTAGCACAAATTGTAATTAAAGGACGAGACGCAACAACGACAAGGATGTCTCCTTTTTTCCTTTAGCATGGGTATAATATTAACCTACTACAGCTAGAGATACCTGCGGGCGCCAATCGCAGAAAGTACACTACACATAAGAGGTCTGACCGCGAGAAAGCCGAGTCTATTGTCACTAAACTACGCTACCTTGTAGAACTTGCGCAAGCATCTATGGCACAGGAACAGCAAGAGCAGGAACGTTAAGCCAATGGGCATCGCCAAGAAGCGCCACACCTCCGCGTCGGCGACAAAGTATAGCTGAAATTAGACAAGCAGTTTGCTACAGGCCGAAAATTAAAGAAGCTAGACTAGAGGAGCGCGAAGTACATAGTTATTAAAATAATAAATACGCACATAGTTTAACTAAATACACCTTTAGGCCCTTATAATATTTTCTATGTTAACTAACTCTGACTAGCAGCATTAGACCCCTTACTAAGCTAAATAAAGGACGACGACTAGCTACTACTAATTTAGGTAGATACTAATAGCGCAGATATGTAGGAAGTAGAAGATATATTAGTAAAAGTATGCCAACAACGCGGACGGAGATAGAAGTAGTAGTATAAAGTAAAATAGAAAGGCTACTACCTACTAACTATAGAGCTAGCTAAAAACCTCTAAAATACTAAAGCGAAGATTCGATAGGAGCAATTTATAAAGCTATATTAAGACCCTAATACACGACTTCTTCCTATAGGGTTTCGGCGTGGATTTAATAACCTTTATCCGGACGCCATGAGAGAGGAGGGGGGTAATATAATAGGCTAGATGCCTTATTATACTATTCCTTAGTAAAACCCTTAGTGAAACTCTTAGTGCTCCTTTAGACTAAGTAGGGCCTTAGAAATCTCTTGAATCTTCTTGACAATAACAGCGCACATATAAGTTTGGCCTTACTTGTAGATAGTTTGCTCCTCATCGAATACAATCCTGTTACCAGGCATCGGCAACCTTTGCGCAGCCCCTTACACCTTAAAGAATTAACTATTCTTAGATCTTTTAGAGTAATAGGTATATTATTACCTAATCTTAATTCTATCCTTAATAGGTTTGCTTATAATTAAGAACTAGGCGATAGCTTTTTATTAGGGCTTAATAATTATAATAAAAAAAATAAGCTTATATACTCTGCGGTTAAGGATTAAGGTAGTAGAAATATATTAAAGCTTTATTAGTTATTTTACTACTTTTTTATATAAAATAAGCTACTCTACTATAATAGTAATAGGGTAAGGCGAGCGCTATTTATTAAGTAAAAGCGTAAGAAGAAAAGTAAAGTCTTAAATTTTTAAAAGTATTAGAAGTATTATAGTAGAGGAGTTTTTTAATTACTAAGAAAGGTAAGGGAAGCACGTATACGTTAATTTATCTAAAAATAAAAAGATAAGTAGTAGTAGCTTTAAAAAGTAAAAATAGTAGAGCTAAAAAAGGTAGCTAAGTTATATAAGAAAAAGATCTAGCAGGAAAAGCATACTACGTAAGAGACAGCTAAAGAGGTAAAAAAGAAGAAGTGAGCTAAAAAGACAGCTTAGCGCGCTGCCTAAAAGTCTGCCTATAATACTAAAAAAGCTCTATAACTATCCTAAAAGGGTAAGAGAAAGGCCTATCAGCCATCTTTATAAAATAAAATCGTTAGAAACGTGTTATTAACACTATAAATATTAGGGAGGCCTTAGAGGATGTATCTACTGCCCTAACTAAATCTATACATAGTTACCGTAATATTAAGCTTTTAGATAGATTTAAATAGTGTAAATTAATTATAGCTATTAATTTATTACTTTACTAAAAAAATTTATAATATTATTATTTATAAGTAGTTCTATAGCTTTAATTGTAGTAGAGCTACTATAGTGTTTGGCGATCGTTACGCAAATCCGATTGTTACGCGCACGAACACGGTACCATAGCACGCGACCCAGTTCCTCGGCGCTAGCGCGTTCTTAGTGTTATCACATAGCGGTTCGCCGCCACAGCAATCTTTTGCGCCCCTAACGCTAATACGGCCGTACGATCTGATCGCTCATGGCACACCGCACGCATCGAGCGCGGCCGTTTCACGGACCCAGTATGTTTTATCTGTGACGTGCTGTTTTGAAAATGTCCGTCTTGGTGTCGCGTGGGGATTTACTCTGTTGAGAAACAACTTCGACGCGAGTGTGGTTCCGCGAGAGAATAGGGGAAGTACTCGGTGATTTGTGGGCGTTGGAGGGCTGCTAAGCTGTGGGAGGTATCGCACGAGTGTTACAAACTCGAATAGGAGCGATAAGCTCGCGCGGTCGAGGCTTGGTCCTGGGCATGATCGACTGGAAAAGATGACATGTCGACAACACTATTCGGATTCCTACCTCTAAAATCCAGTGCAATGATATGCGCCGTTGTTCGGAATTCGCGCAGAATTGCAATGTGTGACGGTTCAGTATAGAAGCTTGGGCCACCCGCGTACGTGCGGCACGTGCACGTGATACACAGTATATAGCTCCTGTAGAGTAGCTACTCAATCAACAACGATTGCCTCAACACTCTTTTTTCGACGTCACACAATGTTTGAACGGTGCTGCTCCCGCAAAGCGCCAGGAACGGTAGATCTTGTCGCAGCCATGTCTTAGTTCCGACTTCGAACACCTCATTGACATCGCAGCCATCACAGACGGGTCCCAAAGACATTCAAAAAACCTTTTTACGTAACGATCCGCTCTGCCACGTGCGGGACTTCCAGCTGCGCAGTGTGGAGACGCCGTCCGCGCCGTCGAGATTACGGTCCACTTCGCTTTCATAATGTCGGTATACATTCCTCACCCTCCTGTCGTATATCAAGACCGACGGAGGCTTCCTTGGTGCAATGGGCAGTTTGTTCATGAGCGGATATAAGTCATTTCGATCTACGGGGTGAAAAGTTGATGCGTGGGACGTGCATACACGTTCGAGACGCACCCGTGGGTTTGAGGTGGACGCGATAGCCACCCATTTCATCCTCCCGGTTCGGATCGATCTTTTCAATAATATTGATAACACCTAGATGCCCATCCCGGATCCAGATACACCTTCTTCTCGAAGACCATCACATGAAACAGCGGCCGATCCGTCCGCTTAATCAGTTCCACGTCCCACTTCTCAGATTGCCTCCTCAACCATCCGAGCAAGTGCTCAAAGCCTTGCTGCTGTGACGTCCACTCGTACACTATCTTCCGCACGTTTTTTTGCTCCTGCGATGTGTTGAGCCATGCAGTTAGATTCGCAGGGGGGTGGTGGGGGGGGGGGGGGGGGGGGGGGGGGGGGGGGGGGGGGGGGGGGGGGGGGGGGCGCAGGGAGGCTTCGCGGTGGGGTACGCCGGCTTCTGGACGCGCTAATATGGTGATGCTAGAAGTGTGAAGGTAGAAGAGGGATAGGAAGGGGTCGGAGCGGGCGAAGAGGGAGGAAAGGACGGGGCGCGTGAACTGTGACCATACGATCATGTCAACATCAAAACACCACCGTGGCTCCGGTTCTTTCATCACTAACGCTATATGTGGGGAGAGGAGGTTCGTACCTTGAGATTCCATACCTCCTCCAGCGTCTCAGGCACAGCGTATTGCATATCAGACTCCCCGTGCACGTCGCGACAGGAGTATAGGACTCTGGTGTAGGTTTTGGGGGGAGTGGTGGAGGGATTGGGAGGGAGGAGATAGTCGTAGATGCGTAGGCGGAGCTCGACGGGGAGGGAGAGGAGACTCATGGCGCTGGTGGATGTCCTGAGTGGCAGCTATAGTGATTCTATGGCGCACTCACTAGAGCGCGAGAGATTGAAGGTTATAGAAGGAGTGATGTTTGACTTTGGAGTGTGGAGGAGGCGTAGAGCCAGGTAGAAGCGTCAACTGGTGTATAAGCCCCGCGTCACGTGCAGTCACGTGCCGTGCTTACCTCCAGGGCTTACCGCAATTGGGTGCTCCCAAATATCCAGATAAATGCCGTCCGAGTGTTCTTGACGATTACGACTGAGAGTCCATGGAGAAGCAGTATTATTACCGGGAACGCATATCTTAACATCCGTCTCGTCCCTTTTTTCAAAGACACAATGAAAGAGCGTTCTTCGGGACATGGGGTTGGCACTGCGTCGCGGTCAATTTCCTGGCATTTGGTGGACGGATTGAGTCTCATGAGGTGGTCGCGAAGGATGTTGGTTGTGGATCCCGCGGAGAGGCCTGCGATAAAGGAAGTCTAGTTTCAGGATTTGGAGCATGCCGTCACCGAGGAAAGGGTGGGGTAAAGTACGTGTATGGCTTTCGCACGCGGAGACTCTGGGAAATTTGGCTGGGGCGGTGTCCCTCCTAGATTCGCTTGCGTTTCATTGATTGGGATGGATGCAAGCTGGAAGTTACGTGTGAACGCGTGTGCAGGTGCGGTATAAGAGCTAGTTGAGCGGGTTTGTGTTAGTGGAATAGACTATCCGGGTGATTTCTGTTGGTCTTACTACACTGCTAATTATAAGCATGCTATGGTATCCACTCGACGCTTTGGATTAGAGATTGTGGGTGCCGTAGTGTTCGGGGCCGAGTTTATGCTGTATATTATCGCACGCACACCATCCTGATGGCTTGATCCGCAAAAGGACCCTCGGGAAGAATGTTGTCTCACTCGGTCGCAAAATACCCGAAATACCTGTGGTGCATGTCCATAAAAATTGGAAGTTGTGATGATGCCCTCACCTAGGAAGTCAAGGTCGTGGGGGAGCAATTACAATGTATTTCACCTTTTTATGACACTTTTACTGAGACATTGCGGATGCATATGCTTAGGGAAGGGGTAGCGCTGGAAAGATTTAAGAGATTTGCGGAAAAGGGAATTAGAATATCAACATAAATCAGATGGAAAGCGGCAAGATTACAGGGAAAGCGAGTATCAGAGTCCAAGTGCGATTTTCCGACCCCGCGTCACGTGCAGTTCCCGCCGCCCGTGCCTGGGCGACCACGCGATCGCGCGTCCAAGTTCAAGCTTGAACTTTCCCACTGCACCGCACCAACACCCACACCACCATGCCGTCGTCAGACTACACCGCTGCCGCCGGCGGCGCCCTCAAACTCAAGGGCGGCAGCGTCGACAAAAAGAAGAAGAAAAAGAAGCCTAAGCCCACGGCTGAGTCTTCTTCCACCACCGCCGCCGCAGCTTCCAACCCCGCCGCGCGCTCTTCGAAATCGCCCTCACACACACCCCGAAGATCAGTATCGCCGGACGCAGCGGAAAGGGTAATTAAGGATGCTGGCGGGAGAAAGAAGACTGAGGCGGAGAAAAGACACGAGGAGATGCGCAGGAAGAGGCTGGAGGATCGGCTGAAGAAGGAGGGGGTGAAGACGCATAAGGAGAAGGTGGAGGAGTTGAATAAGTACTTGAGTGGGTTGAGTGAGCATCATGATATGCCTAAGATTGGGCCGGGCTAAGGTGGATGTGGGATGCACGATGGGGTGGGTGTGGAGAGGGAGCGGCGCGGAATGGTGTGGAGGAAGGAAGACGCGGGCACCGTGTTGGTTGCTATGGAGGAATACACGGTGGAAACTACAACATTGTTTCTGGGTTCCCGGGGGATATTGGCCTTGGGGATGTTCTTCGCTGGCTCGCACACGGCGTCGCAAGGATACTGGAGCATAGCGACGGCTTGGCGTTCGTCTGCATCATCATTGGAAATTCGACATCAATTTTAAAGGTATCAGAAATCACAAGACTCTGCCAACAACTGCGCCAGTTCCTCCAATGCCGCCTGGTCCTCCGAGGTGAACCCGTTCAGTTCCGCACAATCAATATCAATAATTGCGACCACCTGTTTTCTGTCAGCTTCTCTCTGATTCAGCCAGTTCGGCTCTTGCAAAAACTTTTCACGCCCGATCACGACTCACCTTCCCATCCTTCACAATTGGGACGACAATTTCACTTTTACTCGCACCATCGCACGCAATGTGCCCTGGGAACTTCTCCACGTCCTCAACCAGTTGTGTGACTTTGGTGTCTGCAGCCTTACCGCATACTCCCCGACCATAAGCGATGCTCTGACATGCGACCTGCCCTTGGAATGGACCGAGAATGAGTTGCCGCGGGTTCGATGGGTTGGTGAAGTAGAAGCCGGACCAGTTCACTGCGTTGGAGGGAGCGGGAAGGGAGTGATACGCGTGCCAGAGGAGCGCTGCTGTGTTGGAGAAGTTGCTGTTAAACCGGAGTTAGTAAGGTTTATTGCAGATACATGCGCAATGGGTGAGCTCGGGAGGGATTGCCATACCAGACCTAGTGATGCATGAGTATATAGACACCAGTAGTAAATGAGTGCAATGGGATACGTACCCAATTTCTCTGCCCATCAAAAAGCGTTCTTGCCTGCTCGAGTACTTGTGCATACACTTCTTTCGTGCTCATGCCCGCCGCGAAGCGCGAGGAGTCTGCGTGCACCTGCTGCCAGCATCAATTCTGTCCTCTCGGTACACATCCCCCATGACGTACCATGACTGACTATTCACCCTACCAGAGCAGCTACTCAGGGTATTAAATCGCACGTCTGGAAAGTGCAACGTGCAGAAAGTATTCCAAGCTAACGATGGCGCAATCGCTACGACAATGGAGCTAATTGGCTAAGATGCTGGTCGCATTCGCTAGGGGCGAACACTTTGTGTAGACGTACATCGCACATCAAGCGGGTAGTCGGGCTTTGGAAAGCCCTTCTAGGGCTGACTTGGCTCATGCAAAATAGTTTGGAGCATTATGTGTACGATATACATTGCGTTCAGGCGAGCTGGGCGATGCTGGCACGGCGGATACCTGAGACATTAACCACATTTAACAGCTTCATAAATCACATCCCATCCCAACAACGCAGTAGTCAATTTAGAATTCCATTACCATCAGAATCACAAACCAGCTATAAAGCCCAAAAAACCACCAAACGGCCTAAAGTCCCCATCCCCAGAACGCCTCCCACTCCGCCACTTCTCAAGCATCTCGTCAACGTACTTCACCGGATCAGCCTCAGCCGGCGGCTTCGCTGCCATCTTTCGGCGCTCACCGGCTTCCTGGAGTTGCTTCTCGCGAGTGGCGGTCGCGGTGCGCGCTGCTTCGGCGGCGGCGGAGGAGGCGGCTTTTTTGCGCTGGGAGGCTTCGAAGGAGCGGACTAAGAGCGCTTCTTGGTATTCGTAGGAGTGGAGGGCGGGTTTTGGGGCGGGTTTTGGAGGAGTGAGGGGAGCGGG